>CATIWF010051298.1:0-83229 GCA_949630135.1 Balakata baccata
AGAATTATACTGTGTTGCTTGTGCCTACATAAACCTAGCTTAACTAATATCTTAACTCAAAATTAACATACAAGAGAGGAGAATTACCTTAAGTATGGCCAGATGATGGAGTTTGAGGAAGAAAATTGGAAGAAAAATGAAGAGAGGAAGAAATGGCAGCTGGATGAAGAAGGGCAAAATCTGTCTTTTATCATCCAAGTTGCCGACTTACTTTTCTTCTTTTTTTTTTACTTTTACTTTTTTTCTGATATTATTTTTAAATAATTTAAATAAATAATAATTAATTAATTATTATTATTATTATTATTTTCTCTACATAATTACAAGTACTTAGTGTCAAAACACTATCTAGTCAAATTGTCTTCTTTAATATAACTATGCTAAATTTCCTTTATTTCAAAAGTAATCATTTATTTAATTTCATATTTAATATCTTGTGTCTTTATTTAAATTATAGCTAGACACGTACGACTTGGTCCTATTGCGATAAACTGACCCGTGTCAAGTCTATCTCGTGAACACGTTTAGCTAAAATCTCTATGTATGCATATGTTTCGTGTGACAGACATTTATAAAATGAATATGTTCAAATGAAATGCATGTGACAATGCATATATGGACAGTCGAGAATGTTACATTATATGTTGTAAAACTATAAGATATTATTTATTTATTTAAAAAATATGTATAATTTATAAAATTTAGTTCATTTGTTATATTTTATATTTATATATTTTATTAAAAACTTTTTATATAAATTATGTTAATTAAGAAATAAATTATATACATAAATAGTGGTATTTCTTGTAAAGAATTCAATGAATAGTAATATATATGCTAATTTTGATTATTATAAATTATTCATATTATTCAAGAATCATATATAATTGATAAAATTAATTTAATTATCTATATTTTTATTATTAATTTATATTAATGCAAAATTTTTATATAAATTATGTTTAAAATTATTAATATTAAAATATCATTTTAAAGGAAAATTAATATTGCAATGTAAATTTTTTAAAAAAGAAATCTTGTCTATTTCAATTTTTAAAAGTTATATTTCCTTAAAAAAAGCTATATTCTATTAATTATTAATATAATAAATAAAATATATACATTTAAATCTTTAAAAAAAAATTTTGACCGAATATTTTTAAAAAGTTTTGACATTAAATTATTTTGCATTTTAATATATATACATATTAATGTTATATTTTTGTAAAATTTTAATGAATTCATATCCAGTCGTTTGAATTTTTCTACTCTTCTCATATTGCCAATGTGATAGATTTTTGGTCCAATTTGTTATCTAAATATTGTTTTTTACCATATTATTATATCAAAAATTTGAAAAACAGGACAATTAGTTACAATTTGCTCACATGGTAATCAGAGTGCAAATTACTATAGATGACTATTATGTCAAAAAAAATTGTAGCTAATTGTATTATTTTTCAAAATTTTGAAGTGATAATATGATTCAAAAATAGTATCCAGGGATAAATATGATAAAAAAAAAAACAAAGTAAGTTGACAATTTGATAAAAAAAATAGACAAATTAAATTAGATAGATTGTATATGATTTAAGCTAATTTAACGTCAGTGGTTCAATTTATGTTCAACTCTATTTGGGACCCTTGATTTTCGTTTTTTCTTGTTGGTTGAACGTACCGATTTGAAAATATTAGAATGATCATATGTATGATTATATGAGAGGGAAATCACGAGAGATGTCAAAACTTAAAAGCTATGTTTGAAGTAAGAGATTTAAAATAATAGATTTTGAACAATCTATTGATTTATGTTAAATTTATCGTTTGATTAACTAAAAAATTGTCAAAATCCATGAATTTTCAAAAATTTTTCATCACCAAATTTTGTCATTTTTTAAGAATTTGATTTTCCACTTTCTAAGTATAAAAGTTCAAAATCTATTAATTTTTTATCCATGCTGGATTGTTGACAGATTTTTTTATTCCAATATCGTCTTGAATAAATTAATAATATTTTAAATATATTATTAATACTAAAAAAATAAAAATTATTTTTTAATTTTAACTAATTGTTTTATTATTATTATTATTTTGTATAATATAATATTAATATGCATTAAATTATTAATAAAATATATTTTTAATAATGTAATTAAATATTATAACATATAATAACTTTATTTTTTTTATTTTTCAACTCTTTAAATAATTAATTTTATTTTTAAAATTTTTAAGTATATAATAGAATTAATTATATATATTTAATTAATAATAAATTATCAATATTTAATAAAATAAATTAATTATTAAATCTATAAATTGTAATTATTGAACTAAATATAAAGATAAAAGAAATAATATTATCAATTTATAAATTTTATAATCAAATGAAAAAATAAAATTATAAAAATATATAAATTTTATAATTTATAAATTTTAAGAAATTGATGAATTTTAAATTTCTTCCAACTAAACGGTGCTAAAAATTGTCTGTCGTCCAATTCCAAACCCGACTTGTAGTGGGCCCTCTGCACGGAATACGACCGTTGCAGTTGCACACCCTTCCTCGTATCCCCAAATCAGGAAGAAAAAGCTTTAAAATCACATTCAAATTTCAAAAATTCAAATTGCAGAAATAAAGTAAAGCTAACAATTCGCACATTCTATTTTGAAGAAGAGGAACTCTACCATTGGCAGCTTCTCTGCAAATTTATATTCATCTTTCGCCATGGAACTGAATTTTTTTAGCTCTATTTTAGCTTCACATGAGCAAAACCCTTCCTTAGCTTCAATTCGTTCTCGATATTGATCTGGGTTTCAGTTTTTAGAGTTTAAAAGGTTCAAATAATAATTAGTTTCAAATTGGGTTCTCTGCTCTTTTTTGAAACGGGGTTCTATGCTCTTTGAATACGGAACCAGTGGCTTAATTCAAAGATAGAAGCTTTATTCCACAATGAGAGAAGAAGACCCATTTGAAACCAAATCAAAAGCATCTAAATATGCTGATCAAAATCGAGCACCAAAGCCACAAAATTCAAAAGGCAATGCCAGCAATGCTTCAAAGGTCCGTTCTTCATGGGGTTCTCACATTGTTAAAGGATTCACAGCAGAGAAGAAGACGAAGGCGCATACCACAGCAGTTAGAAGCAAGAAACTTCCACTAGCAAGCTCAGAAAGCACAAATCAAAAGAACCCTTTTGTGTCATCTCAGTCTAGAGTTAGAAGATCAGTCATTGGCGATTTATCTAGCTCAGTTACAGCAACACAAGTTCACCCACATGCATACCAAACCAATCACCGGAGACAGTCTTCAGGGTCACGCGATTTGTTTCTAGAATTAGACCATCTACGAAGCTTGCTTCAAGAATCCAAAGAAAGGGAGTTTAAACTGCAAGCGGAGGTATCAGAGCTGAAACGGAATGGAAGGTTCTTGGATCTTGAAAGGGAGATTGAAGCTGAAAAGAATGAGGTCGATGAACTTACACAGAGAATTGGGGTTTTGGAGTCTGAGAAAAACGTACTTTGTGAGCAAGTGGCTGAGATGTGTTTGGCTTCAGATAAGAAAAATGAAGAGATACTGAAAAAGGATGGCATTGAGAATTCAATAGGGAATCTCGAAATGGAAGTGCTGGAGTTAAGGAGGTTAAACAAGGAGTTACATATGGAAAAGAGGAATATTTCTTGCAAGCTATCTTCCATGGAGACTCAATTCGCTTTTGTTTCCGAAGTTGCAGAGGTATTATTAGTTCATTATCAATTTTTGTTCCCTATATTTGATTCCGAAGAGGTTGATACAGAAGAAACTAAAGCTTTACTTTGAAATTACTTCTTATCATTAGTAGTAGTTTTAAAATTTATTTGTTTGGAGTTTGGTGATTTCACTATTCAAATTCAACCACCTTTAATCCAAGCTCAGAATTTGAAAGATTCAACCAACTACAAAGTATTTTGTCAGTTCATGGCTTTGAAAGATTGAACTTGAGATTGATGAATGATTTTTGTTCTCTCTCTCTTTTACATTTGCCATTCTACTCATCCTTTTTCCATTTTTGTATTTTTTTTTTTTTTTTTGCACTCAAGTAGATTATCGATGACATAAATTACCGGTTTCATCCTTCATACTTGGGATAATTATGCAAAAGAACTTTCAATTTGGTACCAAATTTTTTATATATTATAAAATGATATCAAATCTTTCAAAAAAGTTACAATTTGGTATAAGTCAAAATTCTAATGAAAATGTCAACCCATTAATATACTACTTTAGCTTTTTTTATTTATTAGAATTTTAACTTTCTATCAAATTATAACATTGTTCCAATATTTGGTATCAATCACCGTTGTGCAATTAGCACTTCTTACTTACAGTATTTTGTAATGAATTTTGGCAGAGTGAGATTATAACGAAAATCAAAGCTGAGGCAACTTTACTGAGACTAACAAATGGGGATCTGAGCAAACAAGTTGAGGGTCTGCAGATGAGCAGGTTAAATGAGGTTGAGGAGCTTGCTTATCTAAGATGGGTGAATTCATGTTTGAGAGATGAACTACGCAATTCTTGCTCAACAAATTCTGAAACGGCTTCAGTCCTGAACTCAGCAGACAGGAGCAATGAATCAGCAGGCACATTCTCTTTCCGCAGCAATAAATATTTAGATTATAGTAGTGCAAAGAGACTGAATTTGATTAAGAAATTAAAGAAATGGCCTATTAATGATGAAGACTTGCCAACCTTAGAATGCCCTGACAAAAACTGGGTATATTCAGAGGAAGGAAGAAGCCCAAGAAGAAGACACTCCATTGGTGGATCGAAGTTCATTATAGAAGAAATGGGATCAAGCAAGAGAAGGCAATCTGATGGATTCATGTTTAGAAAAGAATCAGAAAAGGAAAGTGAGACAGCAACTTGTCAGAAGTTCGAATTGGGTGTGGATCGAAGGCCCCAAATCTTTGGAAACTGTCTAGAGAATAATAAGTTTGTGTCGTCCTTTGATGTTGAAAAAAGGGTTTTGCGAGTTCCAAATCCCCCTCCAAGACCCTCGTTTCTTATTTCCAGTGGACCTAAAGAAGAAGGTTCAGTTCAAGTTCCACCACCACCTCCACTACCTCTGCCTCCACCTCCACCACCGCCTCCACTACCTCTGCCTCCACCTCCACCACCGCCTCCTCCTAAGTTCTCAGAGAGGACCACTAAAGCAGGAGCGGTGCAGCGAGCTCCACAAGTTGTTGAATTTTACCATTCACTTATGAAGAGGGAATCCAGAAAGGAGCCTTCAAATGGAGGAGTATGCGATGCTTCAGAGGTCGCAAATGTCCGAAGTAGCATGATTGGCGAAATTGAAAATAGATCATCCCATTTGCTTGCGGTATGTTGGTGTATGCTAATCTTTGCTCCCCTGAGTTTTGGCTTTGTGGCCTGGTTTGTTATAACTCTGTTCAAATGCTTAATATTACTAATGGTTTTTTATAGATCAAGGCAGATGTTGAAACTCAAGGTGAATTTGTGAATTCGCTGGTAAGAGAAGTCAATAATGCAGTTTTCCAGAATATTGAAGATGTTGGGGCATTCGTGAAGTGGCTCGATGATGAACTTGGTTTTCTGGTAACTTTTCCAATCTACTAATTAAAATAACTTGATAATTGCTCATATTCTTTTACTATGATGGGTTTAACTTGTAAATCATGGTTATCTACTAATTAAGAGAAATCTTGTGAGCAGGAATTATTTCTGGTTAACACAAAAATTGTTTGACAAGAGTGTCATTTGAGGCGAATTACCTTGCAAGCAACTAATTAACATGGAATAAAACTTTGGAATTTTCCATGCCTGTTGATACTTTAGGGAACCACTCAAAAATAGAAAAATCCGATTTGGTTAGTACTAAATTAGAGAAACCTCTAATTATCTTCATTATGCTTGCATTCGTGCAAAGGTGGACGAAAGGGCAGTTCTGAAGCACTTTGAGTGGCCAGAAAAGAAAGCTGATTCATTGAGAGAAGCAGCATTTGGGTATAGAGATTTGAAGAAGTTGGAATCAGAAATGTCTTATTACAAGGATGATCCTCGACTGCCTTGTAACATTGCACTTAAGAAAATAGTTACTTTATCTGACAAGCAAGTACCTCAATCTTTTTCACTTGAGTTGCACTCTGGAATTTTTTTTCTCTTTAAATTCTAGCAAACCATATTTTTTTGCTGGAAATGTTTAATTGTTTGACATAATCATAGGATGGAACGTACTGTTTATAACCTACTAAGGACAAGAGAATTCTTGATCCGGAATTGCAACGAATTCCAAATTCCAACAGATTGGATGCTTGATAACGGCATCATTAGCAAGGTAAGACTGAGTTGTTTTCTTTTTCCAGAGATCAATTTTCATAATATGGCTAATATCCCTTCACAAAAGGATAACAATGCTGCCTGTAAGTGGTTGATGGCATGGGATATAGCCTTGTATTGCTGCATACCATTTTTTCTCATGACAATTTAAAAAAAAAAAACTATGGAGAAATAACTGTTTTTATCAAGTATATCCCAATAAATATTCATGGTGGAAGTTAAGTTACCTAAATGTAAGTTCTGCAAGGGATGATCAAATTATAAGGAACTTGCATGGCAACTATGTGAAAATTGGATTTCCTAGCAATCCAGTTTCATGGCTTTTTCCTTTTGGGCGAGGTTAATATATTTTTGAAGTACACCATTTTCCATTGGTACGTATTTTGTTGTTGAGAAAATACTTGTGAAGGTTGGCATGGCAATTAATAATAGAGCGTTGCTCCATTGTTGCAGATAAAGTTTGGATCGGTTAAGTTGGCAAAGAAGTACATGAAGAGAGTAGCTATAGAAATCCAGTTAAAAGCAGCATTGGAAAAAGATCCTGCACTAGACTATATGCTACTTCAAGGAGTTAGGTTTGCTTTCAGAATTCATCAGGTTTGTAATTTGTCAAGCAAATCTTGTTCCTATTTTCGTATCAGCTTATTCCCACCATCCCTCGTTAGGCCAACAAATTAAGAAAAATTAGTTAATATGGCTGAAATAATGTATTTTCCCTAACAATACATTGGAAAATTCTTGCATAGACTATATAGACCAAAACAATGAGAGAATACACAAATTAACTTATATGATACTCTCTCATTAGTTTGATCCATATAGATTTAGTTTATGCAATAATTTCTCATCCTAATACGAATGGAAATCGTATTAGAAAACTAAGGAATATTTATTGATAACGATACATCGCTAAAAAGAAATGTGGGCTATATTTTGAGATGGATAAAAAGGGAAAATAGAACTATTTTAATGGGACGTGGGGAGCATTTATTATGCAAAGGCAGAGTATATTGATATAAGTAATGGTTGATGCAGTTTGCAGGAGGATTTGATTCAGAAACAATGCATGCATTTGAGGAACTTCGCAACTTGGCCCACCTACTCAACAAAAAGTAAAAGAGAGATTGAAATAGAATGAGCTTACCATCTCAGTAAGCTTTGAATACTTTATATAGAGAGAGACCTGTAAAGTTAAGAGGATCTGGATTTTACACGAAATACTGAAATTTAACCATTTTTTTAGAGATTACTGGCACTTTTGTTCTTTTTCATATTTATCAAATGTACTTTTCATTTCTACTTATTTTTTCAATTTTTTTTTCTCCCCTGTTTTTTTTCTTTTTTCTCCTTGTTCTATTGACAATAGAAACTTATGTTAAAGTGTCACAACTTTTTCTTAGTGAACTCTCAATATGGGGCGGAGTCAGGATTAGATATTGAGGGGCAACAACCAAAGTGTAAATAATATATAATAAAAGTTAAATATATTATATTTGCATCAAATAATATATCAATAACTATCATTAAATATTCATAAATATTTTATTACATTTCTAATTTATTAAAATTTAGAATGTCTCTCTTGCATATCACGAAAATCATCTATAAGTGAATATATACTAAATTTTTTAGTAATTTGTTTTTCAATATACACTAGCAAACAATCAACAAGAAATTCATTTTCCATCCTCTTACAAAATGTTGTCTTGATTATGTTCATAGCAGAAAATGACCGCTCTATAGTGGCCGTAGAAACTGAAAGAGTAAGGATAAGAGTCACCACTCTATATACAAGTGGGTAGATTTCTAATTTTATAGTTTTCATCAATCATTCACACATGATCAAAATGCTCAAATTGCATTCTTAACTGTAACATTTCATGTTCTGTAAAATCTTGTGGGTAAAACTTATGTACCAACTTACAAATGTCATCAATTCTGAATGATATGCCCATCTCTCTTGGATCTAATGCTGAGCTAAGAATAAGCAACTCTACTGTATTATCATTGAACTTGTTGTTCAATTATTGTAATTGAGAATCTATCACTGCATTAAAAATGTCAATTTTGTAATGATGTTCTATTGTAATATCATCTTGTTGATAGCAAGCTTTTCCTCTTCTTGCAACATATTGAGCATTGAAATCCGCCATAGATATATTGAGTGATTGACAAAAAGATTTCACATTTGCAACTAATTCATCTCATCCATCATATCTCAATTTTTGAATGAGCAACTTAGTAGATGAAACAAGATGTATTGTTTTCAAAATATCTTGAGACTGAAGTTGTAAAGCTTGACAAAAGCAAATTGAAAATCTCTAAAATTTTTCTCATAAGATACAAAATGAAAATAAATTCAAAAGAAGTTAGCACCTCATAAGCTGCATCAGCATCTCTACGTTGAGCAGGTGTAGCTCTATCCTCAATAATATTCAATAAAACTTCACACGTTGCACTAAACATCTTTATCAAACTCGATATAGACTTCAAATGAGAACTCTAATGAGTATCACCTGCCTTTTGTTAAGAACCAATTTGATTAAGCCATTTTCCACTTTTAAGCTCATCATTATTGAGTAAACGAACAATATTTGAGGCATGGGCAGCTTTTAATTGATCATTGCGCTTACATGAGGTACCAACAATATTGATAATAGAGTTCAACTTGGTAAAAAATTGATTGATAGGGATAACTTCTCTCGATGCAGCAAGTGACAATTGCAAACGATGTGCAAAACAATAAACATAATAAGCATAAGGACATTCATTTAAAATTAAAGCTTGCTATCCATTCTATTCTCCACGCATGTTACTTGAACCATTATAACCTTGCTGCTGAATATTTTGAACATCAAGAGTATAACGATATAGGACAAAAAAGATACATTCTTTCAATATTGATGCAGTGGTGTCTTTAGCGTGAACAAGTTCAAAAAAAATGCTCTTGTACAAAACCATTTTTGTCAACAAATCTCAAAACAATTGACATTTGCTCCTTTTTAAATTCATCTCGAGTTTCATCCACAATGATACAAAATTTTGCATCATCAATATCTTCTTGAATGGCATTCTTGACTTTAGTTACTAAGACTTGTAAATTTTGTTTTTGTGTTATTGGTGATGTATATGATGCATTTCATGGAGGTTTATCCAAAACCTATGTTACTTTCTCATTATAAGAAGCTATGAAACTCAGTAGTTCTAAAAAATTCCCCCGATTGATTGATGTTATAGATTCATCATGCCTTCTAAAAAAACATCCTTGAAATGTAACCCATCTAGTTATTTTTGCGATGCCCTACCTATATAATAGGAATATGCCTATTATATCACCCTATAATTGGAACAATCTCATTATATAGATAGACTGTCATTATTTATGCTTCTTATGTCTAGTTAATTATCATTTAATCTTATATATTAAAACTCGTACATATTCTTGGTTCATATTATAATGGCTCATTTTTTTTTTCTTTTCACATAATATACACCAACATATAGTTTTGGGCTTAAGCGCCATACATGTATAGAATACATACATCATATACAAGTCATAACACTATTCCTATATGCATGGATATACAAAATACAAAACATGATAAGTTAGATCTACAAACCCGATCTCAAATGTCTACACTCAATATGGGCTCTAGAAAACTTCTCTTTAACAACTTCTACTATCTACAAGCTCATTGACCTGCGTGAGAAAAATCTACGCTAAGCTATTTTTACTTTAGTAGTATATATAGGCATTGGGATTTTCTCATACATCAAATAGGTATACAGCATAAAATATAGCATGACATCATGTATCGTGGCATGTGAACATATTAATCATGTTTATGGTAAATAAACAAGTGATGTATCAACTATATACATTGACCATGTTTGTATTATATACATACTTTATACTTTTACTATTGTACTTATTACTAGTATCTTTCATTTATCAACTCTATCTATCTTATTCATTTTCTTTTTCAATAAATAATTTCGATAAATATCCAAAGTCTCATTCCCAGGCTGTCCGAATACGGGATGTAAGGTAGGTGAGCTAGTCATCCTACTCATCTGCATGCTCGTTCAAATTCCCTCAAGTTAAGAGTGCTCATCCAAACCAGGGCTCTGCTAACCTAACTGAGTATAACTGTAATCTGTATGCTTATTCGAGCTCTCTCAAGTCAAGCATGCTCACCCAAACTAGGGCTCAGCTAACCTGACTGAGTATAATGGATATAAGTAATAGGAATAGGAGCACCCAGACCAAGGCTAATCAACCTGATCCTCACTCATACATCTCGTCGATACATATCGCTTATCCCCTTTATGATGCATCATTTACCCTAAAATAGTAATCAGGTAGAGAAATGAGCATTTATACCAAAGTATCTCTTTACTCACAATTACATTCTTTATGTTTCCATCTTACCATATGTAATTCATGCATGTTCATAAATCAACATATTTTCATATGTTTTTACATCATATTTTAACATATGTGCATGATCGGGATGTAATGGACCCACCAAAACATCATTTAAACATAGGTTACTATTGCTGTGAATGGTGTCTTCACAGCCATGATAAATATAACTTGTCGTGAAGCTGGGCTGTGAAGGCTACTAGACTCAACCTTTATAGTCATGACAGATTCAGCATGATTGTGACGCCGATTGTAAAAGGTCGTAACTTGTGCCTATAGTCAAATTTTATCAAAATTCCACTTCTAAACCATTCCTAAACATGCATAGACATCATCTATGATTATTAGACACAAATACAAACAATTTATCACAGCTCAAATCATCCCCCAAAATGGGTCACAACCAAGATCATAATTCAAGCTTTGCACATGCATTGTACCCACTTTAACGTATTTGCCATTTTCTTGCTCATAACTATATTTATACATATTCAAACACTCTAATTAATCTTTCTAACACTTGATCATGCCATTTCATGCTTCATCTTATATGATTCATATTACATAACAGTTAAGCATGTTCAACAACATTATTGCATATAACTCAACATTTACGTGCATTTATCATATTTAAAGAGCAAATAATAAGACGTATATGTACAAATCTCTATTGGGAGCTTGACAAAAACTCAATTGCAGAGCTATCTACCCTCCTTGTCAGTCTCTTCCCTCTTGTCCTTATTTTCTTATCACAACCAATGTCATATATCAATTACTATGTCTACGATAATATAGCAAAAACATATAACTAACCCATGCTTCCCAAATTATGATTATTATGCATGATTTCAACTCCATATCATGATATCATACTCCCAATAACTTAAAATGACACAAATACTCATACATCCCCATCACTCTTCATCTTCCTCTAAGGGTTTCCATCCCAACAACATAATCACCTTATATAACTTCATATGTATGGTAAAAAATATGGTTTCGTTGTGTTTTCTTACCTCTTGATGGTAGCAAATACCCTTGATCATGCAAATAACTCATGGTCTCTCTAACATCAATTTTCTCTCTCCTCCAATCCTTCACCAAATTGGATAATTGCTTCAAATCTTGCTTATATCTTGTTTTCTCTCTTAGTTTGGTGTTTAATTCACTCAAAAACCATGAAGAATCACTCACATGGAGTTCTTGGGTATTTATGGTCTACTCTTGGGGTTTGAGAATGGAAAAGTTGGTGAGAAATAATGATAAAAAACAAACCCTTTCACGGTCATGAAGGGTAACTGTAGCAACCGACCTTGAACAATCATGTTTATCCCAAAAATTTGAATGTCACAGCCGTGACACCCCTTTATTACTGTCATGACACTTTTATTTTTCACAATTATTGTCTTGAAACTGAAGCCAAAATCGACCAATATACCTTACATATATCTGACATATACATCTAATATATCTTCATTATAACATTAAATCTAATGCATATTTACATGTATTTTATATCCTTACTTTTAATTATCAATCTACCCCTCACATGTCATATATTCATATATTATGATTAAGCCCTAGTTGTTGGGTATTATAGCATAAATTGAAGCTTTCAAACGAAGTTTATTTTCAACAACTTCTTGGGATGTGAACTTCTCAAAACTTTGTACAATATGTAAGTTGTTGGTTCATGAGATCTGCATATGCTTTATCAGCATTTCGATGAGGTGAATTGTGATCTTTTCCAATGTGTGCAAAAAATGCACAATGTTTTCCATCCCTTACCTTCTTCCATGATCAAAATCCAGTAATAGTAAATGCATTTGATCTAGAAGGTCCATCTTGAGCATGAAATATATATCATGGTAGACAAAATGCAACATCTACACTAGGAGAATATTCCAACCAAGATGGAAATAGCTTAAACAATAATGCCTAAAAACTACGAGGATGTTTATTTTTAGATTTTAGATACTTAGTATACATTGATATGAACCTACCTCTATATAGGCTCTCCTAATTTCATCATGTTTCTCAATAGGATACTCCCGTATCTGTGGTCGCAATCTAGGATCACGTTCTAATGATTGAATATCAAAACTCTCATTGATTTCAACTCTTAAATATTTTACAAGATGACTTTTAGAATTCAAAGGATCAATATCTACAAATGGAGATTGATTTGATTGAGATATTGAAATTTTAACTTTCTTTCTTTTAAAGAATGCATCAATTGTTTATGTCCTTTTCATCTAAAAAAACTAAATAAAACTTAGGTCAATCAATTAAAAGTTTTGGTTACAATTAAAGTAACATACCTGAAATACTAAAATTATCAATAAGATTGAGCTAAGAATGAAGTCTCCAAATTTGTCCAAAAAAAATCAATTTAATCTAATCAATAATCTATTAAAAATAAAAGATAAAATCATATTAAAACAAATAGACGCTTCTTTTTTAACAGCAAATAGCTACTGAAATTACGCATCGAAGGAACAATAATAAATAATTATCGGTTAAATCTATTACATTCATTAGAAAACAACAACGAGAAATAAAAAATTACTTTGTAAAAGAGGATACTCATATCAGCAAGCACCGAATTGTTCTCTTACATTCTCCTCTTCGATTTTATCGCCATTGAGAGAACAAAGAGAAAGAGCTAATTGTGGTTTTGGAGATAAAGGGTTACTGTAATTTTTAAATTGAATAGGCGGCTAGGCTTTAGAGATTATAGAGATTAAAGAGAAAAAGGCTGATTCGGTTTGGGGCTTTGGGGTTTTTTTTTTTTTTTCAACTAAAATAATAAATTAAATTATTAACAATTATGAGGAGGAGTGGCCGGACCCCTCTTTGTACTTAGTTCCGCCCCTGCTCTCAATCACTTCACATCGGTAGAATATTTTCTGCGCTTGGTGCGGAGGAGGAGGTGAGATTTGGCAATGTTTATATTATGTTTCCTATGAAAAGACTTAATTCCATTGTCACTACAGCTGATTTGGCTACTTCAATTATTAAATAAGGATAATTAAATAATTAGATATTTTCAATGACTAAGGATATACCTATAAAAAAAATTTTAGTTATTTTTGACTTAAATAAACAAAAAAAAAACAGATTAATTACAATTTCTATATAAGTGTTTGAGATTGCTATTGAGTATCTAAATACAAGTTTTCAATTTTTTTATTTAATTAATTGATTTTTTTAATTTTTAGACTATTTTTTTCAAATATATTTTTGGAAAAAAATATATATTACCTACTTCCACCAAAAATAATTTTTAAAACTGAATTTTTTTTTAGCAAAAAATGGTTTTTCCAAACTCAATTCTAAACGAGCCCTATAATTAACTCTCTCTAATTAATACTCATTTAGTTTTTTGACAGAATACTCATATTCATCTAAAATTCATTATCTCTCTTCAAATGTGTTTTAATATTTCTTATAATAATACTATAATTGAATGAAACTTACTTGATAAGTTGCTAATTGAATTCATTTTATTAATTTAAATAAATTAATTCCACTAAATCCACCGCACGCCACTTATAGAATTGACTCAACCGCGTCAAGCCATGTCCGATGGCTATTTGCCTTTTTTTTTTGTTCAATTTTATTATTTATTAGTGAACCCAACTCTTATAAGTTATAAATGTTCCTAGCCATTCTTTTTCTTTTTTCCTATTTATATCTTAAACTGATTGATCCGTATATATTTTATTACATGTAAAATTATTTATCATTTTTATATCCTTAATTTATAAATTATTTAGTTATTGTAAAAAAAACATATTTAATAGTTAAACAATAATAAGATACATATAATTTGTATTTTATAATAAATTTATTGCATGAAATCTACCAAAAACTTATTTTTAAATATTAAATAGATTCGTAATCATATTACCTTTATATTAAAAAACTTAACTTAAATCTAATCTATTTATTAATCGTGTTACTTTTAATCATCGTATTTGTATCATATTAAAATATTATATTAAATATTGTAACTTCTAAAATATAACACATAAAAGTATCATGGTTGTTATTGAATCTTATATATTGACTGAGTTTTATAGATTTTATGTTGAATAAATTTATTAGATCATTTATATATATATTTTTATCTTATTTAAAGTATATGTTGTGTATATTTGGGAAACTTTTTTTTTATATATATGAGTAATTTGATAAGGGCAACATGATGAGAACTTGTATTCAAAACCTGAACCAAAAAATTAAGGCTTTATACCAAAAGATTGGTCACTTTGAACCAACCCTAATACATTTGTTTGCTGCAAATTAGCCATTTAAAATGCATGTTTAGTATAATTATTTTATTAAAAAAATACTAAATAAAAAGATTAATATTTTTTAGTTAGGGCTATAACCAATTTCATCCGAATAAGCTATGTCAGTGTTTATACTCGGCTTATTAATAAATTATTTTAGTGATTAATATCTGCACAAATTCAAGACATTTTGCACGAGCTGTCATGCGAGCTCAATTTTTTTATATATTACTTGTCTGACTTTTAAAATGTTGTGAATATATGGAAATTAAGAACTAAATCCGAGTCGAGCTCAATTCATCTCGAGTCACTATTCCGGAATTATTGGAATGGGATTTTTCTACATGTAATTTTTTATTAAAAGTATAATTTTAAAAATTATATTCATTTTAATAGTTTTTTTAATGGGTTTTAATAGTATAGTTCTTAATTCATTAGAAATAAAGTTTTTCTAAGAAATACCTAATTCAGAGGTCTTTTTCTTATAGTAATAATTATATTTAAAAATAAAAAATTTAATTTTATCAATTTTTTTTAACTATATATATCTATTTAGAATAGAAAATTAATTTATTATATAAATAATACTGTTCTTTCTGAAAGCTAGGGTTAAGTTGAGTGATTAATCTCAACAACAAAAATAATTCTACTTTTTAATATTTTAAAATGTTTAAAAATTGGTCTAAACAAATTTCTTCCCAATTAGAAGTACTAAAGCCGAATCGATTCAATTATTTTTTTTTATTATACAAATTGATTTAGTTTTTATTTTAGAATTAATTATAGAAAATATCAATATTCGATGGATTGATTTAATTTTATTTTAGAAATAATTATTAAAAATATCGATATTAGACAAATTAATTTAATTTTTATTTTACCGTTGAATCAAGAAGAAATAAAAACGTAAATACTATACCACTGTTAATGTTAATGGCACGATCACAAGGAGTAAATTTACTAATAGTTTGAAATTCAAATATAATATTTACTAACAAAATAGTAAGGTCCTTGTGTAAGATTTTTGAAAAATTCTTAGGTAAATTGGATTTATCACATAATCGTAAAATAATTAAATAAAATAATTACATGTATTTAATTATTTTATTTTTATTGGTTAATATAAAAATAAAAATAAAAAAATAAAATTTATATTATTATGTAATTGAATTAGTTTAATAAATTCGGACTGACTAAGAATTTCTATTGATTCTTAGCTAATATATCATCAGCAAAGAAAACTAAACGAGCCTTTCAGATTTTAGACAACTTGGCCTTCATAATCATTTTCCAGAAAGAAAGCATCTCCAAGTTGGCCACAAACTCAAATGCCATGTTGTAAAAACCGGCTTGTCTAGTTAAATCGGAAATTAGGTCCTACACTGGACAGTTTTTATCTCTAAAATCGGAAAAAAAATAACCCGGTAGAAAAGTAGGTGATCCCACCATTTCAACTGGAAAAATTGGGAATCGGACCAGATTGATCGGTTTTTCTGGATTTTTTTTTATTTTATGCGAAAAATTTTAATTATTAAATCTGATATAATCTAGCCAGTTCAACTGGTTCAATCAAAAAATTGACTCTAAAACTAGATGGATTAACCACAAATTAGTCAAATTGGTCAAAGTAAATATGTTTTTAAAGGCTTAATTCACCCTTATTTATAAGATTCTATGTCATCTTCCTTCTTATTTTTTTTATGTGAGATTGTTTACTCCTTTTTATATTACTTTTTTTTTTTTACAATTTGAAATTTTTGGCTAATTGTATTTTCAAGTTATAGATTACTTTTACATTTAATAATTAATTAAATATTTAGTTATACAAATAATATATATGATTTAAAAAAAAATATGAGACATGTTATATTAATATTGTATACTAAGAATGACATTCAATAACTTATATTCTATTTTTATTATGTATGAGACATATTATATTTTATTATATATGAAATATGTTATATTTTATGAAAATGCTATACAGACCGATTTGACTCTAGTTAAATCTTGATTCGACCTTAAATTCGTGATTTGCTGGCTTTTTCCGTTTATTGATCAGACCAGTTTTTACAATTTTGTTCAAATGACATTTATAATCTTATGAATTTATTATCCTTTTAAGTATTAATTAGCCTACAACATATGTTTATGTCCTCTCGATACTTTATAGAAAAATAAAAAATAAAAGAACATTTATTTGTTGCTACGTCATTATTTTTTGCTCTATTTTTTTCTTTCATTTAAACACTTTTTTTTTTGGAAATATAATGTTTTTTTTTTCAAAATCATTTAGTTTAATACTACTGTTTATCCCAAAAGGGAAAAAAAAAAAAAAAAAGAGGCCTTCACGGATAAATTTCTTAAATCAACAAATACAAGATACTGAAATTGTGTATAGGAGTCTCAATCTGAGACACGAGCAATCGACCAGGCAACTCATCATTGAGAACCATGTCAATGTGCACAAATTTAGCATCTACACATTGTATAAAATATACAAGTGTTGTCATTGGTTTACATAAATCCATTGCTATAGTGCAAAATAAGTATAAAAAAAATATTGGTATTATTCAAGAAAATTGGATAAATTGATACGAATTTTTTCTGGTTTAATTAACCAAAGATTTCGAGTTTAAGTCATTGGTATATAACTACGCACTTTAAACTCTTGAGTAAGCAACTTACCATTCGGAGTGTTATCTGGTACAATTTGGATTAGTCAAACTAATTGCAACACCAAATTAAAAACCAATAAAATAAACATAGGCATTAATTTATATAAAATCAATGTCATTGTATAAAACAAAAGTGTTGTTGATATGGGCAATTTAAAGCTGGAGCTCAAACCTTCAAGCTTAGGTTCTCTAATAAAATTTGTTGAGTAGTTGTCTATACCCGATTTTTGTAGGTCCATTGGGTTGAGGCCCAAACTTATTACAGTAATAGAAACTCAAAGTCCATGAAGGTTTAGAACTATACCCATGAGGAATCAGATATTGGGATAGGAAGTAGTGGCAGACTAGAGAGAAAAATGCAGGATTAACGACTAAAATATGTGGCACTTAGAGAAAATAGAGATCATGGCAACAATTATCTTGATCCTGATGCTATAATAGGGAGAACACTCACAAATCAAAGGTCATAGAATCATCATCAAACACTTAGCAACAACTCAATTCAACTCAAATTCTAGCAAATTTCAATTAAGCATCAGTCTTGTTTTTGAATTAGTTTCAGTCGTTTTGATTTCAATTCAGCTTCCTTATAACTTGTCAATTTTATTTTCATCAATAAAATTATTTTTCTTCACCATTTGTCTTCATTCAATATTTATTTTTTTCAAGTCTCAAGTACTCATCAACTTATTTTATTCACTGTCAATATTTTTCGTTCTTATTTTCATTAGCAATCAAATTTAAGCGTACTGTCAATAAAATTTAGGAATTCATAATCATCCGATCAAGAAGTCATTAGGCGCAAATTTCATTTTTAGTTTGGAAAATACTTTAATTTTCCTAGCACACGTACATTTATTTACACCAACATCTTATTGGCATGCTCATTTTGCTGAGAAATTGCTAACATATTTTTTGGCACACTTGGAAGGACCCGTTTGGTTGCTACTATATGCCTATTGAAACTAGAAGTAAGAAAGCTATGAAGTCTCAGGGCTCAGGATTTGTTACTCTAACAGGAGAATAAGAAAGAATAGTTCCGCTCATGGTAGAACAAATCAAGAATCTCACATTCAGCATGCTAAAGAGGAAGAAAACATTAAGACTTCGTCTGGACTACATGTATCAGGTAACTGTCCACATGCCAATGTTTCTAACTTATCTGATGTGCTCAAGTCTTTGATGGAGGAAATCGCTTAAAAGTTTGAAGCCAGTATCACCGAGCATTTGAAGCATGTGATTGAACAAACAAAGAACCAAACCAAAGCCATTGTTGAAGAGATGACTCAACAGTCTACCTCCCAGGAGAAATTAGCAACTGGAATCATGGGAGAACCAAAATAACAGGTTGTTATGCCTAAGGAAGACCTTGTCCCTAGGCAACCATCTGATGAACTCAGGAGGCAGCTCTTCGGAATCAACCGTGAAGCAGGTGACTTCCACTACTCACAGTTTCAAGCTGAGGCAAGGTACACTCCTCCTCACCTCAACAAAGAAAAAACTCCAGGCCCTAAGGCTAAAGGTCACATCAATAATAGAACCACTGCCTAAAAGTTCTTTACCCACACCAATCCTAACAATCAGCTTGGAGTCTATGGAGAACTATTATCCTTTATTGGAGGCTCGAGGGCAGCTCACATATGCCCTATGGATTAGGTATGCATAGGGAACAACAACCTCATTTCCATTTTATGTAGGTATAAGCACCAGCACTAGTACCAGTGCCAACACCAGTGGATATAGAGGCTGTTCAAGAGCTATATGGGCCAGGCCTTAGACAAATAGGCTGCCCTGAGTTCTATAAGCCTTATCTAGCTTTGATTGATAGAGAGAATCCCAATCCAAGGGAGTATATGATACTAGACTTCATATTTTTCTCTAGAGAGGATGGATAGTCAATACTGGAACATATAGCTAGGTTTACTGTTCAATGTGGAGAGTTAGCCAATTATGATAATTTTTCCTACTACAAGCTCAAGTTGTTTCCTAAGTTCTTATCTGGCCTGACTTTTAGTTTGTATGCTACTCTCCCTAGAAATTCTATACTAATATGGTAGAAAATGGTAAGACAATTTTATACCAAATTCTACAGAGCAAAGTTAGAAGTGTATATAGCTGAGTTCTCTAGAATAACACAGAAGAGTAGAGAGACTGTCGATCTCTTCATTGCAAGGTTCAAGAAGATGAGGAATCAATGCAAGATTCACTTACCTGAGATAAAAAATGGCCCAAAGAAGTCTTAATATAGAGCTTAGAAAAATGTTCTAAGGGATGGAGATCAGAGATTTCTATGAGATAACTGTCAAAGTCTCTGAGTATGAGGAACTCCTCAGGGAGGAAAACCACAGAAAGAAAGCTGTTATGGACAGCCAAAGTCTAATTTTGATGACCATAGGAACCGAATCTAGAGATGTACTAAACATGAAAGTTATTTATTTATGTCTTTTGTATATGTCTTCAAAAGGGTTTTATTAGATTTGGTTTATTTGAAGAGAAATTCTCATTTGAGTTAGACCGGTTCTTATAAGAGTATCAATGGGATACCCTATTGTTTTAGTTTATTTTGATAATCTTAAGAGCTGAATTAAAGGAAGATCCAAAATAAAAGCTGTAGCTCTATGTATCTGCTAACCCTTTACCAAATTTCATATAAATTTCTATTGTATAGGTTGAGTTATGACGAAATAAATCATGACTGTTCCTTGATTGAGCTACTTCTGATACCTGTGCAACTCCAGTAATTTTGTCTTTATTTTTAAGCTATCTATAGACCAAATTAATTAAAGTAAAAATACAAAAGTTTACCTATCTCCTAGCTAAATTTTCGTAAAATTCTTACCTTAAAATGTGGTCTATTTTGTGAGTTATGATTATAAGAATAGATACTGGTCGGGTGGTTACCCTATGCTGGATCAGTTACTTTGTTTCTATTAATTAAGGTCCTTAGAGATCAAATTAGTAAAAGTGGTAAAATTGAAAAATATTCCAAATTATCATATCTAAGTTTCTTTACAATAATATAATATACATGTTACAAGATATGAATTTTTAAAGATAGTATATTAAAATTTCCTAAGAGCAGAAGATAAAGCAAAGTTTGAAATTACACCAAAATTTGTGTAATACTCCAAAAATTCTGAAATTTTAATATGTTATAATTTGTGTGTTATATTTAATTAGATATAAGAATCACATAAATTATATAAGTATAGAAAAAGTTATAGAGTCAAGAGTCCTAAAAGGTCACATTGTCACTTAGGAGAAATTTTAATTATTTATTTAAACTATATTAAAAATAAGTATTCTAACAATGTATTGATCAATTATATTTTTAAATAGGTCTTCTACAAGTGGAGGAATAATAAAAGTAGACAAGCTCCATATTTTGGATTTTGGAAAAACTCTATTGATGTTTGTACATATATGCATTTTAGTTGGCGCTTATTGCATGCTTGTGTATTAATTGAATAAATTGCATGCTTGAATAATATATTAGAAGGTGTAAATGTGAAATGGTTATTAAAATAATAAGATGGCATGCTAGTAGATATAAATGAGTGAAATGTATATGTGGTTATATGATAAATAAAATGTTAAGAGTATGTATGTAGTTGTTGTGATAAAATAATTGTAGAGCATGTTTGTGAATTTGGAATTGTTGCTAAAATGTATGTATTTTTTTGATAAAAATCTTACATGCTATATAACTATAAAATTGTGTGTTGTGCATGTAATTTGCAATGTTTGTATATTAAATGGTTGCCTTTAAAGTTTTATGGCAAATTGGTGTGAAATGTTGAGGTTTATAAATGTATTTAAAGTCTAAAAGTTTTGGGCATGAGTATGATTCCATATGGTTAATAAATTAATTAATTTGTATTAAGAACAAGAAATGCCCTGTTACAAAACCGCTGGAACAGTCTTAACATACTTGATCATAACTTTTGTTGTGGTAGTTAGATTAGCATGAAACCAATTGGAAATGAAATTTAATTTATAGTATTAAAAATGTTATTAGAACAAAAGTTGCAATTCAGATTGCAATTAGGTCCAAAATAAATTACAAAATTTCGAATTAGGTAATACCAAATGAATGTCAGGTAAAATTTAGTTGAACATCTCATGGTAAAAAGGTCATATCTTTTAGTTGGAAACTTGGATTTGGGTGATTCGTTTTGCTAATTCAAGCTAAGACAATAAGCTAAAATTTCAAAGAAAACAATAAGGTTTGGAACAAGCTAGAAATATACTGAAATTGAGGCATAATCTCAAGGTCAAAATTTGTCATTTGCATAAAATTTGCATTTTGATTTTTTCATATAATATAATATGAATGTGTAATAGTTGTTGTAAATTTTGATCTTATTGGTACTTATAGACATATAATGCATATATTAATTTATGATATTGGTTGGTGAGTAGTGTTGAAAAGGAAATTGAGATAGCAATAATGATAATAATGTTGGTTATAATATCAAAGCTTTAATACACCTAGCCTTAAACTAAAGTAGTGAATAATTTGGCATGTCAATTAGGAAAAAATAAAATGTGCACGTGGCACAATATGGTTAAAGTCGGAAATGACACAATCTTAATACCGGTAATGAAACTATTATTTAAAAGCCAGCGATAACACTTTTATTTTAAAAGCCAGTGATGATACTATTATTTAAATAGGCCGGTAATAACAATCTCGTATTCCTATAATTAGTTCGGATATAAGTGTTACGGGTTGGACAAGAACAAAAATTAATAATAATAATAATAATAATAATAATAATAATAATAATGTTATAAGTGAATTAAATAATGGTAAGATGATGATTATTATTATTATTATTATTATTATTATATTGTGAAATAATTATTTACACATAGCATGAAAATTATGTTAGTATATATATATATATATATAAAGTAAATAGTTTAACAATAGAACTTGTATGGACTGAGTATGAGTGAATATTAAGATGTTAAATATATGTTCAACATTGGTTTATAGATTGAATATGATAGATAGATAACTTGAGCATGATTTGAACTTTGAAATGGTGTAAAATGTATTGAAAATTGGTTGGATTTGCTCGTGTAAGTATTTTATGTGTTTTCCTTATAATTTGAGAATAAAATTAAAGTATGTTAATATCCTTTAATTGGTCAAACATGATGAAATATTATGTGATAACATGATTTTAACTTTGTAATTAATTGGTTGTGCAAATATAAAATGAATATTCAATATGTCAAATAAATATACATGTGATGGGAATAAACAATTAATTAAAGGAATAGATGGAAAGTAATTAAATTAAGATATTTTATGGAAATTAACTAAACGACATAAGGAACAAGATAAGAGTTGACTGTGTAATATAAAATGAATTTATTTATATGTATTTGGTAGGACATGAGTCATGAACATATTATGTGGTAAGTTAAACTAATAAATGAGATATATGTTGCCATGAAAATATGATATCATCATATGTATTAATATGTTCATTCTTTTATGATAAATGCATTAATGTTGTGATACTTGATATGAAATATGTCATGCAATTATGTGTGCATGAGAGAATTTAAATGCTTATATGTACTAGTAAACTAGAGATAGCTTAGCATGGATTTCTCTTACACAGGAATTGGAGCTTATAGATATTAGAACTTAAAGTTAATCAACAAGAGTCTGAACCTATATCAGAAAAGACACTGAAAATCCAACTATTGGGCCGGTTACTATGTACTTTTGTTTTGATTTTAATCATGCATTTGGGTTTAGATAATATGTCTTGTGTATGTATTAAGAATGTGTTTCAAAGATGAAAATATTTAAAATGAGAATGATAATTATAACAAGTAATATGTATGTGTATAATATGATGTAAGAAAGAAGTTGAAAAGATATGCCTAATCTGATATAAACAAGTAAATAGAAATAATAAAAAAAAATAAAAAAAAATTTAATTCGGACATGATTACTTAATCGGTTATGTGGCATTCACTTATATGATAGGATCATTCATATTATATAGGTAGGGCGTTACACCCAAAACATAGATAATATATTTTTATGCTCGTGTGAAATAAAAGGAGAGATAGTAGGGAGGCTCAGCCGATAACTTTTGATCCAAAACTTCTAATATGCACTTTAAAATGAGCTACTACTTTTTGTACCTAAAAAATAATGCAATTTGGTAAATTACAACTCAGTAAGAATAACTATCAAATGCTTTCTAACATACTAAGCAATACACAATAACAACTAATTATAACAATTATAATCATCACAATTTAATATTTCATTCCATTCATTAATAACATATGAAATAAGTAACATTAAATCATATAAACATTGTCATTTGTCATTTGCTTATGCTTATATTTTGCAATTTTTCTTTTTGTTGTGACTAGGCTAAATGGACATTGTCCCGAATTTCCATTTAAACATTTGTAATGTGAACATTTACATTGGCTATCTATGCACATATATTAGGTCATGGGTCTTTGCTTTTGCATTTGAACATTTGATTGGACCACGAGCCTCTTTTTTTGTTTTATAATGTCATTTAGCTAGTCACAATAACTTTTAAGTCCATATGCATATGCAATTGCAACCAATCATTGTTCAACCATTGTATTGTGTCAATATTTGCACAATTCAATAATTATTCACTTTGTAGGAAAAACATATTCATGTAATGTATTCATCAATCACTTTGTAAGGTAAACATATTCATGTAACACAATCATATCACAAACATGTCCATAATTACTCATCATCTCATATCATAGCCACAACATAGCAATCATGTTATTCATACAATAACAAGTCAAATCATATTGCACATAGCATGCAATATCTATTTGTACTAGAGAAATTATTTGATAATTAAACTTACATTTTGTTTGGTATCCAATTTCTAGGCTATTCTTTATCTCCTCCTTGTAAGTCTCTAATTAGTTTTAAGCCTAATTGAAAGTATAATTAATATCTAAATAAATTTAATAGAACTTAAATAAGTTCATATGCATAGTTTAGACCATGGTTGTAAAAACCAAATCGACCTAGCCGGTTCAACCGAAAAAACTGAGAATCAGTCAGTTTTGACTAATTTTTTTGGGTTTTCTTTAATTTTTTCTAAAAAATTTTTAATTATGAAATTTAACCCAATCTAGTCAATTCAACCAGTTCAACCAAAAAATTGACTTCAAAACTATATGAGTTAACTATAAACTAATCAAATTGGTCAAAATAAAAATATTTTTAAATAATTAACTTACCCTTATTTATAAAATGATATGTTATCTTCATTTTTATTTTTTTCTATGTGGGATTGTTCACTCATTTTTATATTTTTTTCTTACTTTTTTTTATATTACTTTTCTTTTACAATTTGAAAATTTTGGCAGATTGTATTTTCAAGCTATAAATTACTTTTACATTTAATAATTAATTAAATGTTTAGTTATACAAATATATGAAATATGATTTTTTTTAAAAATAAAAAAGAAAATATTAGATCTGTTATATTATTCTTGAATACTAAAAAAGATCTCCAACAACTTATTCTCTCTTTTTATTATGTATAAAATATATTATGTTTTATAAAAATACTATGTAGACCGGTTTGATCCCGATTCAACCTTAAATTCATGACCTGCTAGCTTTACCGATTCATTAACCGAGCAGGTTTTTACAACCTTGATTTAGACAACTAATTAGAGTTTTCTTATACGGCGGTGTGACCTTTATGGATTATTAGGACTATAACTTTTTCTATACTTATCAAAATTATATGATTCTTATTTCTAATTAAACTTATAACATATCATAATTTTAGAATTTTTTTGGAGCTTTGTATAATTTTTTGTGCTATTTCAAAGTGTGTTATGTTTTCTGGCAATAGGCAGTTTGAAGTCACCATCAATGTATAGGTAATCTTACAATGAAAACTTTTAGGCACTAATAAACCAAAATGAACCATTTTTTATGCTTATAACTTTTACCATTTATGCCTTTAAGGACCTCAAACAATCGGAAACATATGATTTACCCATAACAGGGACGACAACCAAACGAGTTTGTTTATTAAGGTCATAACTCACAATATAGATAACATATTAATGTGACATTTTTACCAACATATACCTAAGACATAACCTTAAAACTTTTATGTTTGCATATTTACCTAGTTTGGTGTATAAAGTACTGAAAATTGATCACAAAATTGTTGGACCTATATAAGGTACTAAGCAGGCAGGTTATGCATGAAACAGTCATGATTTCTTTACCGTAACTCAATATTCACAACAAAACTGATCATGAAATTTAGCATATAGAAATAAAACATATAAACTTCCAACTTTTATGTTTTGAGTTTCCTCAAATATGGCCTCTATCATATTAAAAACAAGTGAAAACAGTAGGTTATCTAGCTAGGTTCCAAACCTCAACTAGTCTCATTAAATTAGATATATCTCTCCCTATAAATCATATCTTGCAAAAATCTTTACATAGACATAAATCTACATATTTGACGTTTTGTACTTCATTAAATTCAACCTCTAACATGAAGAAAACAGAACCCAATATACTGGTATAGAATAGGATTTGAGAGCTTAAAGCAAAATCACTTAGTTGTTTACACACCCTAAATCATAATCTATCAAACATAAATTAAACCTAGCAAATCAAGAGGGAGTAATTAACTTACAGATGCTCAATTAATTGGCTTGTTGCTCGAAAAATTTTGAGAGGAAGAAAAGAAATCAGATGAGATTAAGAAAAAAATGACTTTATATGGCAGCCACCATCCTTCCTAGCTTTCTCCCGATTCTTCTCTTTTTTTTTTGAAACTTTGTTGTCCTCTTTTTCTTTCTTTTTTTTTTTTGTGTTTTTTTCTTCTCTTTATTATTATTATTATTATTATTATTATTATTATTATTATTATTATTATTATTATTATTATTATTATAGACAATACCAAAAGTATAATCTAACAAAGTAGTCCAATTTAATTAAATTAACTATGTCATTATTATTTATTATTATTTTTATTCTAATCATTTTATTCAATTTTATTTCTAATGTCTTCTCGTCCTTACTTAGATTGTAAAATAAACTCGTGCAACTTAGTACTATTGCAAATAAATAGACATGTAGCAAGTATACTTTATAAACATATTCGAGCTAAAATTTATATATATGCATGTGTTTCATGTAAATGACATATATAAAATAAACATATTCAAATGAAATGTATGTAATAATGCATGTGGAGAAAGTTGAGAAAGTTACAATTCTCCCCTCCTTTTAAAAAATTTATTCTCGAAATTTGATACCTTGGAACACGTATTGATAGTGCTTTTTTTGTTTTTTTTTTTCTGTTTTCCATGTTGCCTCTTCTTGTGAGTGATTTTTCTATAACACTTTAACTAAAGGTATTTCTCTATTTCTTAATTGCTTAGTCTTATATCTGATGAATTCAACTGGTTCTTCTACATAGCTCATGTCATCTACAATCTCGATGGCTTGATCTTTAAGTATATGAGTATGGTCTGATATGTACCTTCTTAACATATTGGCTGAAATATATTATGAATCTGAGTCATCTCTGGTGGTAAAGCGAATCTATATACTAATTGACCTTCCTTCTCAATAATTTTATAAGGCCTTATGTACCTTGGACTCAATTTACCATTTTTGCCAAATCGGATTACTCCCTTCCATGATAATACTTGTAGAAATACCTTTTCTCTAACCTCATATTCCATTTCTTCTGTGTTAATCAACAAAACTCTTATGTTTGTCTTATGTTACCTTTACATTGCTCTAGATTATCTTAATCTAATATATTGTATCTTGTACCATTTCTGGTCCTTCTAATGCTCGTGTTCCTTCTTCATCATAAAAGATAGGGCTTCTGCATTTTCTAACATACAATGCTTCATACGGTGCCATCTGGATACTGTTGTGATACTGGTTGTTGTATGCAAATTCCATTAATGCCACATATTCATCCCAATATCCTTTGAATTCCATTACATATATCCTGAGCATATTCTCCAATATCTGTATAGTCCTATCTGATTGTTCATCAGCCTATGGGTGAAATGCAGTACTGAAGTTCAATTTTATTTCCAATGCATTTTGTAAACTCATCCAAAATTATGAAGTAAACCATGGATCTCTGTCAGACACAATGGATACTAGAATGCCATGTAATATGACTATCTCATTCACATATAACTTTGCCAAACTCTAGAGTGTACACTCCCATATGATAGGTAGAAAATGTGCTGACTTGGTTAATTTATCAATAATCACCCATTTAGCATCATTCTTCTGTGGAGTCCTTGGTAACCCATAAATAAAATCCATCGTTATTTTATCCCATTTCCATTCTGGCATTGGTAATGGATGTAGTTTACCAACCAGAGCCTGATGTTCTACCTTAATCTACTGGCATGTTAAACATTTAGAAACATATTCTACTATATCTTTCTTCATTTTAGGCCACCAATAATAAGGTTTCAAACTGTGATACATCTTAGTCATCCCCAAGCGTATTGCATATAATGCATTGTGTGCTTCTTCTATTATTTCCTAGCACAAGTTATCAATGTTTGGAATACATATACGTGACTTTAACATCAGTGCATCATCTTGTAAATGAAATTTTCTGCTTTTTCCCTACTTTACCATTTCAATTTTCTCGGATAACTAAGGATCTCTACCTTGTGCATTCGAATTTTGTCTCTTAGTATGGGTCTAACCTAAAGAGTTGCAATCAATGACCCACTATCCTGCATATTCAATTTATCATTCATAGACCATAATTGAATCAAATATGGAAAAGAGGATGCTTGCAAGTGAGCTACACTGCTACTAGACTTTTGGCTCAATGCATATACTACTACATTTGCCTTCCCGGGATGGTATTCAATTGTGTAGTCATAATTGTTTAATAGCTCTAACCATCATCTCTATCTCATGTTTAGCTCTTTCTATGTCAATATATAACCCAAACTCTTATGATCTATGAAAATCTAGAATGTTTCGCCATATAGATAATGTCTCCAAATTTTCAATACAAAAACAACCACAACCAATTCTAGATCATGCACTGGGTATAATATCTCACATGGTCTTAATTGCCTAGATGCATAAGATAACACTTTACCATATTGCATTAATACACACCCTAAGTCCCGATCACAAGCATCATTGTATACTGTAAATCCACTTGTGCCTGTAGGAATAGCTAACACTGGTGCAGAAGTGAACTTACGTTTTAATTCTTTAAAAGTGCATTGACACTCTAGAGTCCACTTGAAAGGCGCATTATTTTTTAGCAATTTAGTTGGAGGGCTAGCAATCAATGAAAATCCCTCGACAAATCTACAATAGTACCCGGTCAAACCCAGAAAACTACTTACTTCTACAACATTTTTAAGAGCTTCCCAATTTACTATAACCTATATTTTCTTTGGATCCACCTCTATGCCTCTACCAAATACCACATGCCCAAGGAATACCATATGATCTAACTAGAATTCACATTTTGTCAATTTAGCATGCAATTGTTTCTCTCTCAAAGTTTGCAGTACAATCCTCAAATGTTGTTCATATTCTTCCCTATTCTTTGAATATACCAGTATGTCATCAATAAATACTATCACAAACTTGTACAGGTACAGTTGAAATACTTTATTCATCAATGCTATAAATGCAGTCAACCCAAATGACATCACTAAGAATTCATAATATCAATTCGTAGTTCGAAAGCAGTCTTTGGAACATATATCTCTGCTACCCTTAGCTGATAATAACCTAACATCAAATCAATTTTGGAAAATACTTAGGCTCCGTGCAACTAGTCATACAAATCATCTATTCTGAGCAATGGATATTTGTTCTTAATTGTCACTTTGTTTAACTGCCTGTAATTAATGCACAATCTCAAGGTTCCATCTTTCTTTTTAACAAATAGCATGGAGATCCTCATAGCAATAAACTAGGTCTAATATACCCTTTATCAAGTAATTCCTACAATTGGGTCTTCAATTCTTTCAACTTAACTGGAGCTATTTTGTAGGATGGCATTGATATTGTTGTTGTCCCAAGTACTAGCTTAATAATGAATTCAATCTCTTTATTAGGTGGTACGCCAGGTAGATCATCTAGAAATATATCAGGAAATTCCTTCACCAATAGTATATTTTCGAGTAGACTATTAGTGGTTCTGGTGTCAGTCACATGTGCCAAATATATCTCACATCCTCACTTGATCATTCTGAATGCTTTTACAGCTGAGACTAAATAACTTTATATGGTAGTCACTATCCTTCCTAGCTTTCTCCCGATTCTTCTCTTTCTTTTTTTTTAACTTTGTTGTCCTTTCTTTTTTTTTGTCTTTTTCTTCTCTTTTTTCTTATTATTATTATTATTATTAGACAATACTAAAAGTATAATCTAATCAAGTAGTCCAATTTAATTAAATTAACTATGTCATTATTATTTTTCTTCTAATCATTTTATTCAATTTTATTTCCAATGTCTTCTCGTCCTTATTTAGGTTATAAAATATACATGTGCGACTTAGTACTATTGCAAATAAACGGACATGTAGCAAGTATACCTCATGAACATGTTCAAGCTAAAATCTACATTGTGTTTCATGTGAATGACATATATAAAATGAATATGTTCAAATGAAATGCATATAGAGAAAGTTGAGGATGTTGCAATGTTCCTATAACCCTTTAATGCAATGTCACTTCACTAACTCTTCCAAATGTGTTTAAATCAAAAAAGGAGAAAAGCATCAGAATAGAAGAAGCAGGGAGCCAAAACTCACTAAGGAGGAAGGGAGGAGATACAAAGGTCATTATCCAAACTGCTCACAGTTGCAATCCTCAAAAGGTGATCCTAGAAAAGCCATCTATGGAAATGACCAAACATATTAGGCCACTATATATAAGAGCTCATCTCAATAGTAGGCCAATCTCTAGAGTACTAGTGGACAATGGGTCAACTGTTAATGTGATGCCACTAAGGACCCTAAGGGCACTAAACAGGATTGTGAATGATCTTATCGATATTAAAGTGGTCATTTCAGCCTTCATTAGTGAGGTAACTAAAGTACTTAGTGTTTTGCCTATAGACATCACTATTGGTAGTAAGACTTATCTTTCTGCTTTCTTTATAGTATATTCTTCTGCTAATTATAATGTCTTACTAGGGAGGGATTGGATTCATACCAATTGGTGTGTACTATCTTCTCTTTACTAATTTTTAATGTTTTGGATAGGAGATGATGTGGAGATTGTATGGGCAAACAAGCAACGATTCACTGCTTCATCAAGCTCCACTGAAGTTGTGTACTATGATAACCAATGTGGCCCAATCAAGTTTAAGGGTAAGAAGAGGAAAGACGCACCAAAAACCATATACATGGAAGGAGGAGTCAAGATTGTTAGATTCCCAGAAACTATCATCGTGCCTTTTAAGCTGATTAGAGAATCAATCATTGAGGAGATCAATGATTGAGTATGATTCAAAAGAGTTGGTGCAGCTGCAACCGTTGTGTTTAAGATACAAGTGTAATAACTAGTGGACGGAGACAATAATGAATTCTATGAGGTTGATGGAGCTGAGGTGATTTTGAAGAAGAGCCAAATCACGAATAAAAGGAGATTCATATTCATGAACTTGATCCAGCTTTAGCAGAGTTTGAGGATAATGGATTGGAAGAATTAAATCTCAGCAATGAGGAAGAGCCGAAAATTACTTACATAAGTTATTTGTTATCTATAGGTTTAAAAAAAGAGATTATTGAAATTTCATAAGAATACATAGATTGTTTTACCTGGAGCTATGAGGAGATATCAAGACGTAGCAGGAACCTTGTTGCACATTGGCTTCCTATAAAACTAGAATTCTACCCTTACCAACAACCTACAAGGCGAATGTCTAAAAAGGTGGAGCTAAAGGTAAAAGGAGAAATTCAGAAGCTGTTGAAAGCTGAATTCATCAGACCAATAAGGTATGTACAATGGCTGGCTAATGTAGTCCATATTGTTAAAAAGAATGGAAAGTTGTATGTTTGTGTGGATTTTAGGGATTCGAGTGCAGCTACTCTTAAGCACATGTATGTGATGCTATCGTAGACATGCTAATTGACTCAGTTGCAAGGAATGAGTTGTTATCCTTTATAAATGGCTTCTTTGGATATAATCAAATTCTGATAGCTGAAGAAGATGTTTCTAAGACTGCTTTCAGATGTCCTGACTCTATTGGAACTGTTGAATGGCTGGTCATGCCTTTTGGCTTGAAGAATGCTGGTGCAATGTACTAAAAGGCCATAAACGCAATTTTCCATGATATACTAAGACACCATATGGAGATTTACATCAATGACATAGTGAGAGGTCAAAGTTGGCCCATGAACATGTTGAACATTTAAGAAAGAGTTTTTAAAGGATGAGGCAACATCAGTTGAAGCTGAATCCCGTCAAATATGCATTTAGACTACAGGCAGGAAATTTTTTGGGATTCCTTGTACACTAGAGAGGGGTTGAAATTGACCAGAACAAATCCAAGGCAATCATGGCAACCAAGCCAACACATAATAAGAAAGAGCTTCAAAGGTTCTTAGGCTAGGTACATTACTTGATAACGTTTATTTCTAACTTTGGAGGAAAAAATAAAGAGTTTTTAGATTTAATTAAATTGAAGGGTGAGGGAGATTTTAAATAGGAAGGTTGACTTCAGGTCACCTTTGATAGAATAAAGAAGTATCTCTCTAATCCTTCAGTTCTCATGCCAGTCATACCTGATCATCCATTCAAGTTGTACTTATTAGCCACTAATGAGTCCATAGGGTGTTTGTTCACTCAAAACAACAAGGGACAAGAGCAGGTTATTTACCATTTGAGCAGGGTGCTAAATTCACTAAAGACTAGATACTCTCCAATTGAAAAGCTTTGTTTAACTCTGTATTTTGCTTGCACCAAAATTGAGACACTGCCTTATCAAATCAATAATGTATATAGTCTTATAGACTGACTTAATGAAGTACATACTAAACAAGTCATTGATCACAAAAAGGATTGGTAGGTGGTCTCTAGCCCTATCTGAATTCTCACTAATCTAATTTCCTAAAAAATCTGTGAAAGGGTAGGCTCTAGCAGACTTTCTAGCAGATCATCCATGTATAAAGGTCAAACAGGAAAAGAAGTATCACTGGAGATCTTTGTGATAGAAACCTAGCCTTGGGTGTTGAAATATGATGGTTCTAGTACAGATGTGTTAGCTATAGCGGGAATAGTGATCACATCTCTTAGTGAAGCTAAGACCACTTTATCCTTCAACTTAACCTTTAAATGCACGAACAACAAACCAAAATATGAAGCCCTAATCATTAGGCTGGAGCTTGAGGTAGAAAGGGTGAAAGTGATTGGTGATTCTCAACCGATCCTCAAACAGATGACAGGGGAGTATAAATGCAATAGTTTTATATTAATTCCTTATTTTGTTATTGCTATCTAGTTGGTTGATTCTTTTAATTCTATTGAATTTGAATATGTACCGAGGAACTTGAACTGGGAAGCTGATGAACTAGCTCAGATTGCATTCGGTATAAAGATGGATACAAACTGGAACACACATTTATTGTCATAGAAAAGAGATCTCATTCTTTAATAATAGAAAGAGGAATTAGCTTGGGAGTATTTAGTACTGACATCAATGTTACTGGTGCCTAGAGAACATAGATGAGAAAGTACTTAGAGAATCCTAGCAAAAATGTTCCTTATAGAACTAAAGTGCAGGCACAAAACTTTGTTCTAGTAGGGAGTGAGCTGTGTAGGAAAACATTTGATGGTTTGTTGCTAAGGTGCTTATCATTCCTAGATGCCATGGAAGTCATGAAAGAATTACATGAGGGAGTTTGTGGGACTTACTAGGCAATAATTAAGATGAGGTGGTTGATTAAAAGACATGGTGGTCGACCATCCTAAAAGATTGCATTACTTATTCTAAGGGCTGCCAGCAATGTTAGAGATATGGAAGCATCCAGAGGATTCCAGTGATAGAACTACATTCAGTTATGAAACCATGGCCATTTTGAGGATAGGCCATTGATTTGATAGGCAAAGTTCACCCAACATCATCTAAAGGCCATAGTTTTATCCTAATGGCTGTAGATTACTTCACCAAATGGATAGAGGTAATTCCCTTGAAGAAAACAGAATAGAATGATGCCATTTAATTCATCAAAGAGCATATCATTCACAGATTTGGCATTCCTCAGATGATTACTACTATCAAGGAATTACATTTCATAGGTGAGGAGATAAAGGAGTTTCCAAAATATTATGGTCTCAAACTAATCAATTAAATGTCATTTTATGCAAAGCAAATGGACAAGCAGAGGCTTCTAATAAGGTGCTTATTGGAATTTTAAAGAAGATGCTAGAAGATAATCCTAGAGATTGGCACCAATTCTATCTGAGACTCTATAGGCATATAGAACTTCCAAGAGGAGTTCAATTGGGGTAAGTCCATTTTCACTAACTTATGCTCATGATGCAATGATTCCTATGGAAGTGGTTATCACATCTTTAATGGTAGCTAGACAGACCGATTTGACTCCAAATGAATACATCACTGCTATGATGATGGAACTAGAGCTTGCTGAAGAAGGAAGACTATAGGCATATAATAAGCAAGTGCAGAAGAAGAGGATTGCTAGAGCTTATAATATGAGAGCCAAGAGAAAAAAGTTTGAAATTAAAGATCTAACATGGATGGTTATTCTACCCATTAGTGGTAAAGACAAAGAATTAGGCAAATGGTCACCTAATTGGGAAGGTCCATTCAGAGTTCATTAAGTTGTTCTTGGGAATGCCTACTGGCTATCTAGTCTACAGGGAGAACCTCACAGGAGATGCATCAATGGCAAATACCTAAAGAGATATTTTCCAACTATATGGGAGATGATGGACATAACAGATAAAGGAATAGTGAAATGGGCCAACTCAAACGGCCTTCCTATTAACTCTCTAGGTCAGAAAAGATAGACTAGGCTGTATAAGTTTTTACTAATAGGCCTAAAGGCCACTATATCATCAAAGTATTTAGTTGACTTGTACCTATAACATTCAATCAATAAAAAGTAGGCCTTAAGGCCTCTTTTCTTTTGTTTTAATTCATAAATGTCTTATAAGATCTAACATACAGCATAGCCAAAGGTTGGCCCAGTGCCACCTTGATCACTAAAATGCAAATGTATGGTTATGGTGCTTATATGTGTGTTTAGTGAATCAATCCATCATCATCATCAATTAAATATCATCAAAAGGTTGGCTCAAGTGTCACCTTATCATCAATGCAAGTGCACAACTATAGATTTCTTATGTGCAAGTGTTATGTGTTCTCAATCAATCAAATCATCATATCAAACACAAAGCATTTCACATCAAGGTTCACTCCTTATGAGCCACAGTAAGCTTCACAAGCATACTCAAAAGGAGCAAACCAGCCTCAGGGCAATCAATGCTCATCATTGGCACTAAACAGAAGAAAGGAAGGAAAGGAGTGCAATATAAAGAGCCAAATGAAAATAAATATTTGATTAAACATTTTAAAAGCTCTATTTGTTTTACAAAGTCAATGTCATAAAGAGTCTAAAAGCTTGTGAAGTCATAAGATCTAAGCTCTATCCAATAATCACGAATGTTCTAACAGGTAGCCTTACACTGCTAAAGTTGGGAAGTCCACTCCTAGGCCTCCTGACTATGAGATCCTAGAAAGGTGTTCAAAGAGTTCACTTTCTTCTAGATGGAGGAGTGCTGGCCTTAACATCCTCTCCCTTCTGGACCAATAGCTACATGGCAGCTTCTTCTTCTTTCACCTATGCTAGTAGAACTTGGATCTTTTCTTTCCTAGCACCATATGCAGCACCTAACTCCTTGAGCTTCTTAGAACAACTCTCTTTCAATGTTAATGATTCCTCCAATTCTATTTTCTAGCCTTAAAGGGAATTTAACTTGGAAACTAGATCTATAGAAGTGGTAGTAGTATGATTAAGTGAGCTGAAGATGGAAGATATTTTAGAGTAGACACCAGCAATAAAATCAGATCCAGAGGAAGTGTAGGCCTCAATAGATTTCAATACTACTAAAGCTACACCAAAAACATCTTTCTGAGAAGCACTCAAAGAGAAAATGTCTAAACTCAAGAAGAGAGTGATGGTAGACTTAGCTACGAAGATCTTGTTTGTTGAAGATGGAGGAGCACGAAAGTTGTTTGCTACTGGTACAATTTCCTTTAAGAAAGAAAAGTCTTCTAGGTCCTCTTCTGGCTCCTCTTCTAGAAGAAAAGTGCTCCTAAGGGAGGCTTGTAAACAATACCACATGCAATGTTTTAAAATGGCCTACATGCAATGATAAAGTGTAAAGATGATATAAATGGTAAAAGATACCCATAGAGAGCTATGCCTCGTAGAAGATGTTGGTGAAGTAGAGATTTTGGGCTGAATCACGGCCACAATTATCCATGGATACATCATACTCCTCAGTGTCCTTATCCTCTTCTGCATTTGAAGCAAGTGTAGCTTCTTCATTAAAGCTAGAACTGTCAGTGGTGCTGTTGTCAGCCTTCTCCTCACTCCCTGCCTCACTAGAGGACTCACTCTCATCAGGCTCTTTAGGTTCCTCAAGTACATCTGCCGCTCTAATGGGGTTCTCCTTGGTATTAGTAAGGGTGCTCCAACACCTAATTATTTGTGAGGAGTGTGTGGGAGTAGGCTTTTCTTTCTTCACTATGGCCTTAAAAGGCTTGGTGGATAGAGAAGCACTAATTACGGCATGGCTAATCTTGCCTTCTTTAGTGGCCAGCTTGAGACAGGGGATGACAGACCTGCGAAAAGGAAATGTATTAGACAAGCCAAAGGAAAGATACAAGGAGAGAAAATACCTAGAGAAAGTTTAAGGACGCAAACACTAACCAAGTTCTCAAAGAAAGATACCCATTAAGGAGTAAAAGCAACAAGGAATGCAGGAGGCAGCATCTTCAAGTCTAGGGAGAGAATACGGTAGTATAGTACTAAGGTCCTGATGCTGTTCTCATCAAGTTTCTCTTAAAAAGGCAGCGGTGCAAGATTAGGAACCACTTATTGGAACCCAAACTAATGACTCCATAGGATGGGATGATAAGCCAATAAGGTAGCATTAGAATTACCCAGCATAGGAGAAAAAGAGAAACAGCCACCAAATATTAAGGATTGGCTACTGATACAGGCGACACCCTGAGTATGCTGGAAGTCCTCTCAATATGGCTCTGGGGAAGATAGTCGCACAATCTAAGCGCTATCATCAATGTCATCGGGTTTTAGATATAGCTGTGGAAGAGAACAAGTCTTAAGGCCAAGGAAGAAGCTCAAAATATCATCGATAGTGGCATGCCTAAAGGTTAGAAAGACTCAACAATCTCAAACCTAGAGGGGGAGAAGTATCCATATGATCATATAGCTTTGGGAAATAAACAAACAACCAGAGCTACACCACCCTTAGACCACCACCTATCTTAAGTAGAGGTGCTTCGGAAATATACCTGCCTATAGAGTGGCAGACTGATGCTAGCAATATGGCCCTTAAGGCAGAGGATTGGCCTGAGGCTATAGCCCACGCTAGGGGCAGGAACTTCATGGCCAATTTCCCTACAACCGAAAAAAAGATATATCTGCAAGTGAGGGACCATAAAAACTCTATGTGCTTAGTAGTGGTAAGGACTTATTTCTTGTCAAACCATTTCTTTGTCAAGGAGATAAGAAGTATAGGTTGTGGAGCTAACACTAATGGAAGGCAAAGCAGGGTCTTAGGGATCAATTAAGCAAAAAGAATCATCACCAGGCACTGGAAGATCAATGAGCAATATAATATCCTTAAAAGTGATGGAGGCAAGTCCAAATGGAAATAAGAAGGAATTGAGGCTCCTGGACCACAACTTCAATGCCATTCCTAATAAGTTAGAATCAAGAGGTAACCACACTTTGCTCATCTCTATAAGCTGAGCTATGCCAAGTTTCTTCAACTCATTTTTAAAGTGGGGTTGGAGCCAATTCACCTAAGTTACCCACTCTTCACTGTTTTTAGTCCAGGATTTCCTTGGGGAGCCAAAAGGGTTCATCTCTTTACCTAATAAAAGCTCTCCAACTGTGGGTATTGGAAAAGGAAAGGTTGGAGGATCTGGTGAATTGGGGCCTTTTGTCATGGTACTTTGAGGAATCAAGAAAGGAGGAAGTATAGCACTGCAAAGAAAGGTTCACCAACATTTTAAGGGTTAGAGAGATTTAAGGCTTTAAAGAGGAGTGTGAGGATTTACCTTGAAGATGTAGAAGTCGTTAATGCTTTCAGGGAGGATGAAGGTATTCTTGTAAAAATTCCATAGAATCCAAAGATTTAAGATGATTCTCTAGGGACCTCTCTGGATATTCAATAGTGACAAGCAAAGACTCAGTGAATTTTAAGCCATAGGCCGAATTCCTATTGGATTCAGGCCAAAAATATTTATTCTCATCATCCATTACCTAACAAAGTTGAAACTTGCAAATTTTAGACTATGGCATATTCATTTTAACCTAGAAACTAAGCAGGCAGCAATGAAATTTATTAAGCAAACTACACTTCCTAGGCTAAAATTAGCTCTTCAGGCCAAATTCAGTACCAACAAGTCTCAAAAAAATTTCTTTGCTAAAAGAAAATGTAGTCCTATCACACAGCAAACTCAAGACACAAATATAGTGTGAAGTTTTAGGGAATTACTATTAAGTCTTCTTCTAATATAAACTTGAGGGAAAAACTTCCCAGCAGGAAGCTTAATCACCGAGGTAGAGGGTTGAGAATTGTTTACTACAAAGAATCACTAAGGAAATATCTAAGCATTATTTTCAAAGCTATATTTAATCTATTTCCATCACAAGTCTAAGCAATTCATGAAGCTAAGAATCATAGTGAGAGAATTAAAAATACTTACTTGATGATAGAGAAGGGGTATGTCGTGTTGCAGTCTATTTGGCCTTGAGGTTAGCGGTTCTTGGACAACAGCTTGAAGGCATGCAATTCTTAGTGGCCAATGACACTTGGGCTTCTCAATTGAAGATGAAGTGTCTCGTTTATGTGATGGAGCTCGTGTTGGCGCTTAGAATTCTCGAGTGGCCAGCAACACTTGGGCTTCTTAGTAGGTAGATGAAGCGATATCGGCAGCAACAATAGAAATGAAGGGACTCGCTCGGCTGGTGGCTTGGGTCCTTTCAGTTGCGACGATGTGTGTGCAGTGACGATTGGATTTCCTAAGTGAGGGAAATATGGTTTTCTTGGTTTTGAAGACTATTTTGGCCGAAAATGGTGGAATGGGATGGGTTTGGTGGGTTTGTGGAAGATGAAGAGGTTGGAGAAGAAGAAGAAGAAGAAGAAGAAGAAGAAGAAGAAGAAGAAGAAAGTTTTGGTCTTTGGTTGAAAATACCAAGGAGAGGAGATGGATTTTCTTGGTTTCTTAGGATTTCTTGGTCTTTGGCCGAAAATACCAAGCAGAGGAGATTGTTGATTTGAGGAAGAAGATGAAGAGGTTGAAGAAGAAGAAGAAGAAGAAGAAGAATTTCTTTTTTAGCCGAATTTCTTGGTTGAAAGATTTAAAAATGGTGGATTGAGGAGATGGATTTTGTTGATTTGAGGAAGAAGATGAAGAGGTTGAAGAAGGGGGAGAGAAAAATTGGATTTTTGGGTTTTGGGAGAGAGAAAGAGATGTTTAAATTTAAAATTTATAGGGGATGTATCTTGAAGAGTGAATGCTTGGCGTATCCAATACACTCTCTCTGCTTTTTTCTGCCTCTGGAATTCTAAATCTAGAGAGGAGAAGAAGACTTAGGGCATCATTGTGCTAAACGACAAAATAGTGAGGCTTGGAGAGTTTTGAACTTTTGTATCCATACAACTATGGCCCATGGCCATACTATATGCGGTGGACAATTATTTACACTAGATTTTTATAAGTCCATTGGATTGAGGTCTAAGCCCATTACAATAATAAAAGCCCGAAGTCCATGAATTTTTAGATACCATGCCCATGAGGAGTTGGATACTTGGGTAGGAAGTAGTTAAAAGAAAATTCTTGGATAATAGAAGCAGTTGCTAGGAAGTAGCAAATTTGGGAGAGAACATGGGATTAATGACTAAAATATATGGCACTTGGAGAAAAAGGAGATCATGGCAACGATTATCTTGATCCTAATGTTATAAAAGGGAGAACACACATAGAGCAAAGGACACATAATCATCATCAAACACTCAGCAACAACTCAATTTAACTCAAATTCTAGCAAGCATCAATCTTTTTTTTTAGCATTAGCTTCAATCATTTTGATTTCAATTCAGCTTCATTGTAACTTGTCAACTTTATTTTCATTAGTGAAATTATTTTTCTTCAGCATTTGTCTTCATTCAGTATTTATTATCTTCAAGTCTCAAGTACTCATCAACTTATTTTATTCACTGTCAATATTTTTCATTCTCATTTTTATTAGCAATCAAATTTAAGTATATTATCATGGAAACTTAGGAATTCACAATCATCTTATCAATAAATCGTTAGGGGCAAATTTCATTTTTATTTTGGAAAACAATTTAATTTTCTTAACACACTCGCATTTATTTACACCATCTGTTTTGCACGCTCATTTTACTAAGAAATTGCTAACAATAGCAAATTAGTTTAATGGGAGTTTTTCATCTTTCAACTCAGTTCACGAGTTTCACATGAAATCAGAGTGTAGTAACAACTCTTTTGCATTCTTTTATTTTCTTCTGAATTTTTCCCTAGAAACAAATACCAGTTTCTCCCCTTTCTTTGATCATTTTGTATTCTGTCCTTATCAGATGTAGAATATTAAGCCATTGCTATAGCATCTAGTCAGGTTCAATGGATTTTGTATCTTTTGAAAGACCATGTTTCCCATATGCTGGAAAAATTCACATATGTGGGCTTACATATTCAATTAAATGTGTATTGCTATATATATGAAAGTATAATCACTATTAATTGGTGATCTAATTGAGTTAATAATTGACTATAAGGTACTAATTGTAATGGATTTAACGTGATTTCTAATTTGATGAGGGACCAAATTAATTAAAGAAATAAAGAATTCGATCCTGGAGTTTGAGGTTGCTTGCGAATATTGCTTGTGCTTAAGTTATTGTGCTAACATCATAGTCATGAACATGCTAACTCAGCAAGAGCAGAAAATTATCGTAGCGGCGGCAGAGCTACATTCACTTAAAAAGGATATTATTTCTCTTAACTTTTTAAAATGTATACAATAGTATATAAATTTATATCATTTTTTAAAATTTATCTCTATAATGAATGATAAAAATTTATTTTTATATTTTGAATTTAAATTTATGATTATTTATCTCCCCTTACTTAAATATTTAGTTCTTTACTCTCGTAACTTAAATGGTATGACACAACCACTACATCTTAGTTACTATATATGTTATGTAGCTCAAGTGGCTAATTGATTCAGGAGCATATATTCTTTCTTGTTAATTACATGATCAAACCGCTCCTCGCTTGTGCTTCCTTGCTATGCTCCGCTTGACTCCAATAACTATCTGCTTACTATATATGAGTCATACACAACAAATTCCTTCTACGACCTTTATGCTAAGACCTTTCCTACACAACATATTACTTAATTTATATAGTGATTAGAGTTTGTTGAGTAATTATCTCGACATCATAGCCATTTCGAGAATGGGAGAGACGATATCATATGCTTGATAGGATTTCAATTTATTCATCAAATGGTGTTTAAATACTTCCCCACGTTTTTTAGATTTATTTATTTTATTATTTTAAAAAAAAAAATTTCTAATTTTTCATTCAAATAAGGACATTTAATTTATTATTATACAATAACAAAAATCATTTAAACAAAAATTCATTAAAAAATTAATTAATGTTATATATCATACCAATCTAATCTACCCCGAATCATAGGAGTAGGTTTTTACGTGAAATTCACACATGATGGAGCCTCTCTTCTCTTTATCTCTAACCTAAAATGGATTGAGTAAATGGTAAGTCCACTTATACGGACAAATTGAACATATGATATGAAGTAGGCAAGCAGACGAAAATAAATGAAGAAATAAAGAAATGCAGGATGTGATGAATTGTCCGATGATTTTTCAGATTTTGAATTTGGATTTGTATATATTGTTATTTTAAAAATTTTCAAGTATTTTAAAATTTTATCCAGTACGTTTAATTTAGTTGGATTATTTTATTAAAAATTTAAATATGAAAAAAATAATTTAAGAAAGAAAAAGAGACCCACGTGCCAAAGAGACAGCTAAATCTGGCAAGAAAAGGAAGAGGGTAAAGTGGGGGTGATTGATTAAATCTCAGCCAGCAGACAAAAAAGAAAAGAAAGGACCCTGAGATTTGACATTTTGAAAAGATGTAACATTGCACCCTAACCTAATAAAGGCAAAAAACCAATCAAACTTATTATACATATATACATTATAAATTTATGTATGGCTTTTTTTTTTTTTTTGAAAATAATTTATGTATGGTTTTTAAAAGTTTTTAAAAATTTTTCTAAGTCCTTTCACTGCCTAGTCAATCACCTTGATACGCTCCATCAACTTTCCTTTTTCCCCTCGAAATCATGAAATCATTGCTCTCTATCACATTTTTACCTTACCCTATTCCTTTGTCCTTCATCTACTTCGCCATAATTATATTTCTTTGATTTTCTAATTTTTTAATATTATTCTAATTATATAATTAGGGTTAAGTAAAATCAAATTGGAATCCAATTCGGTCTGCATGGTTCGGTTTTGTTTATATATTTTTTTCAAAACTTTATTTTCTGTTCAATTCGCTTACTAGTGTTGAAAATTGAAAGAATAATTGAATTAATTGAGATTTATATATGTATATAATTTTATAAGTAATTTATTTTTTTATTTTTTATATTTTTTAAAAGTTAAATAGATGGAAATAAAATACTTTAATCCAATTTATTAAGTAGAATTGATTCGATTTAATTTTCATTTTATTCAGTTTTGAATTGTTTGGTTCAATATCCAACCAAACCAACCCATTATAAGCCCTAATTAGATAAATGTAGTAGTTACCTTAAAGACAAATAATAAGAATATTAATCAAATAGTGACTTGACTAATATTTTTATTTGTGATAATCCATCGTGAAGTTTCAAGTTTGAGTGATTTTCTTACTAGTTATTTTTATCCACTAATATTAATAGAATTTTTATTTTTTTAGTAAATATAAAAAAAAAACTATTTTATTTTGTACTTCACAATCCATTAGATTTTTTTATGCGAAAAAAAAAATGAATCATACTACATTGTATCTGAAAATTTTCACCACTTTTAACATGGTAATTTAAAAATTACTCCTTTTTTTTAAAACAAAAATTATTACTTGTTATTAGAATAGGCTTTTGGTTGTAGAGAAGCCAAACCGTCTTGATATTATTATTATTATTATTATTATTATTATTATTATTATTATTATTATTATTATTATTATTATTATTATTATTTCGATTTTCCTTGCTTTGTCAGTGACTAGATTAAACTTGTGTAGGGGTCTGCTTTGAAACTTCTTAAATTATAGCACGTACACATTTCATTCTGTTGGAAATGGTGCTCTCAATTTATGTGAAAGAAACAAAGTAACAAAGAAACAATTTTCAATTATTGATAGAATATTCAGAATTTATATACAGTTAAATTTCGCTCCAAATATAATTTATCTTTTTAACAAAATTTCTTTTAAAAAAAATTGAATTCAAAAATCAGAAAATGCACACAATAATCATTGATATCATTTTCGCGTTCACATTATAAAAAAAAAGGTAAATTATAAAAAAAAAATCTATATTTTATATTTTATCACAACTATAACAAATCTTAGCGATAATATGAACCTCACTCCGTATTAGATCTACTATGTATATAATGTCATTTTTTAATATTTTTTATATTTTTCAGGTTGTCGTCGCATAGGTTTGGAGCAAGGTTCAATCCACCAAAAGCAAAATTTATTACAAAACCCAAAATATATATAATTAAATTTAAATTTTAAAAAAATTAAATATAACTGTAATAAAGTGTAAAGTTCGAATTTTTTTTGTAATTTATCCAAAAAAGATAGACGTATTAAAAGAATAAAATATTCTCTTTCAGTTTTAAAAATTTTCTATATTTAAAAGAAAAAGACCTTTACCAATACCAACATAATTATTGTATAATTTTTAACATTATATTGAAAATAAAAACCATTTATACCATGTAATTAGGGAATTGTACTATTTTATATGTATGGAAGAGATTCATCCATATCCAACTTTTGAATGGAAAATGACTTGTGGCATTTGATTCAACATTCATTTTACTGTGTAATATAGGACAAAAATTTGATGTATTAGCCAATTTAAATACCTTGATAGATATTGTTATGTGTAAAAATTAAAAGAGTTTTTGTCTGATTTGAGTGTTTAAGTCTTATTGTCATCATTTATCAATATTCATAGGAGTCTAATATATTTATATTAGTTGAATACAAGAGAATAATTATTCATATTATATATTCCAAAATTCACCAGACTTCCAATTGAAAAAGAAAAAAAAATCAGATGTGTTATCAAATGAAAAAGAAAAAAAATTCCTCGCTGAAATTATGCAGAAATTAGTTAGGAGTATATAATTAAGGCTAAGTTAGCTGTAAATTAAATAAGCATTAATTAAATAATAAATACAGAAAAAAATTTCTTTTTTTTTTTTTGCTAAATAAATTAAATATTTCAGTGAAACATCTAATCAAGTAATGCCAAAGAATCTTTTTGGGCCATGCAATGCAATATAACCTTTGTAATATGAAATAAATGGCATCCACAATTTCGTCAACTTACCGTCCTTTTTTTTTTTTTTTTAAGGAACAAAAGTTACTGTCCTAACCATCTTCACATTATATTAATTAATTACATTCAAGAAAAAGATTGATGATTATACGTACAAAGGTGTGCAAACACAGGACAATCAAAACAAGAAAGATTCATACTATTTTTAATTATTAAAATTAAAGGTATTATAAAAATAAAATTATTTATTGAATTCAACTCCATCGAAACTATTGAAGTTTTAACTAATATTCCTAGGATGTGCATATAAGCATTATCCCATTGAGTTTGTAAACTAGAGGTTATTTGGTCAAGTTATGAACACATAATTCCATGTTAATTAATATCCCTAGGATTATGATTATACTAAAGATTAATAATATTATGATAAATATAATAAAAAGCATAAAATAGTTTATGTTGATTTTAACTTTTTCAAATCAAATTATTATTAATTTAAAATATATATCTAAAATTAAATTATAAAATTTCAATACTATTATTATTAAAAAATTTTAATAATTGAAAATTTATTGGTTTAGACTCTTGTTATTCTAATAATGAAAATACAAAACTTTCATCATTTTTTAAAAGAATCTTTAATTTCTTGTCAGATTTTTTATATTTAATATTTTTTCATCTAAATAATATACCATTGATTCTTCACGATATTCTTTTTAGTAGTAATTATGTATTTATGCATATGTAATTTTATAATTATAATAATTAATTTTGATTTGTATTATTTAGTTTTAGAGAATGGTTTTTCATTGCCTTTTAAAAAAATTGGAATTTATTTCATATTTAATAAAATATTTTTTATTATAAACAAATTAAAATATTATTTTATAATGAAGTTATTTACTTAATAGTGTTTATTATATCTATATTAGAAAATAATCATGTAATTTATATTTTTTTCAAAAATAATATTTATATAAATATTTGTCAACTTCACATACTATATATTAAACTTTATTATCTATTTTTTTATTTAAATAATTTTATTAATTATTTTTTAAAATTTAGTGCATCGATATATCGTTCAATTCAATTTAATACCAGTACACCAATTGCAAAACCGATTCAATTTAAAACCCTGATCTGAACTAAAAAGTAAAAACCATCCGACTCGAATCCACTCAATCAAGATGGATTGCCAAATTTGTGACGTTGATGAAATGATATTCAAACTGTCATCACTTAATGGGGACGTGGGTTTTCTTTGCATGGGGCCCCCTTTTGTCTCCTTCTTTCAATTACACGCACTCACTTCTTCTTTCCTTCTTTTATATGCTCTCTCCTCCTTCCATTTATCCATATCATTTCTTCTCTCTCGTTCTTTCTCACTATAAATCACTAGTACCACCATCCAATTCACCACTAAAAACTCCAATCTTTTTGTACCAAAAAAACTCCAATCTTTCTCCATCTCAACATGTCCGCCGCCATTGCTGCCGCTGCAGCAGCTGCTAATTCTTCTTATCTTGGCTGCAATTCTACTACAGCCGGTGGTGCTAGTGGTGCTGGTGCTGGTGCTGGTGCTGGTGGGTCATCAAGAAATATGAATGAAAACCACCAACAAATAGTGTCACCACCCTTAAGTCGTTATGAATCACAAAAGAGAAGAGACTGGAATACTTTTGGTCAGTATCTGAGAAACCACCGTCCGCCGCTAGCACTGTCGCGGTGCAGCGGAGCTCATGTGCTGGAGTTCTTGAGGTATCTTGACCAATTTGGCAAGACTAAAGTGCATAACCAAACATGCCCTTTCTTTGGCCATCCTCATCCTCCAGCTCCGTGCCCCTGCCCACTTAAGCAGGCTTGGGGCAGTCTTGACGCGCTCATCGGCCGCCTCCGGGCAGCCTTTGAGGAGCACGGTGGCCTGCCGGAGACCAACCCTTTTGGTGCACGCGCTGTCAGGCTATACCTAAGGGAAGTAAGAGATGAACAGGCTAAAGCTAGAGGGATTGCCTATGAGAAAAAGAAAAGAAAGAAGCCGCAACAACAGCAGCAACAGTTACAATCATCAAATAGTTATAATAGTCAATTTCAACGAGATAGTGGTGGTGAAGGCGACGGCAGCGCCAGCAATGGCGGTGGTGGAGGATTTATTCATAGAAACTTGGCAATTAGGGGTATGGTTACTATTGGGGATTTGTCTGTGTTGAACTAGTAGTAGAGCTACTTAATTAAGCTAGGGTTTATGTTTGTATTGTTGGATCCTACTTCTTTTTCTCTTTTCATTATGTGTTTTTCCTTTCTTTTCCTGTTGTTATTCTGTTTATATGGTTAATTAAAAAGAAAAAAAAAGTATTATTTCTTTTTGTTAGCTGTAAATAAATGTTAATTTGTAGTTTGTGTTCATGGCCATATTTCAAATATGTTGCAAAGTTAGAAGGTTTCCTGAAAATTTCTTCTATCTTGTTAACATGAGCTACCTAGTGAGACTATATATATATAATATATATATATATATTAGTTTCAACCATCCTATATTCTATAATCTAACAATTTAGAGGCTCTAGATTAATCTGAATTCGTGTAGGACAATATTTATTAAGAAAAAAAGTATTTTTTAAAATTTAAGATCAAATTCGAAATATCGTGAAGAGAAAAAAATAATTTTAATAATTTTAAGATTAAATTCGATATATCTAGTTAAAAAATAATAATTTTATGTAATAATACCATATTATATATGTTGTCCATGATTGTAGCTGCACAAAAATAGTAATTATTTAATGCTTTGCAATTTGTATAAGGATAACTAGTAATTTTCTATTTAAAACTAATTGAGAATGGAAACTAAGCGTAACAAGTTCTAGATGTTACAAAGTCAAAGTCGTACACAGATTTTACTGTACAGAATTACAGACAAGTAAAAAATGATAAAAAAAAAAATTAAAAGAAATGATATTTCTCAATTAACCATGCATGATTGAATATTTTTTTCTAATGTCTTGAATTCAAGTATTTAATATGAATAAAATCTATGTTGAGAGAGTTGTATTTTATAATAGATCTATTGTTAGTTTTAGAGATCGATTGGTAATGAAAAAAATGATATTTCTCAAATAAATAAGAGAGTATTTGGTTTATAAAAAATTAGAATAGAAATGAGAATGAGAATAATTATATTATTAATATTTGGTTAGAAAAAAATAAAGTATAATAGAAATGAAATTCTTTCATCAATAAAAATCACTTATTTTCTTCTCTTTATAGAGAATGAATATTTTTAATCGAAATCAAGTCAAACTAATTAAAATATTGGTTGTCTTAATTATTATGCACTATTCTACTTAATATGTATTTTTATTTAATTTAATTTATTATAAATAAATGTAAGTTATAATTATTTTTTAATTTTTCAATATACTTACTCTTAATTAATATTAGAAGACATTATAAAAAAGTATAATTCTAATAATAATTTATTTATTTTTTTAATAAAATAAAATTTAAAGTGTAATTATCTTAAATAAATATAGAATATATATTTAATTTGAGAATCTCTTCATATTTTATAAAAAAAAAATTATATTATCTTATTGTTGATTTACAAATTAAAATATTATATAAAAATGACAATTGAATCAAATATATGTAAATGAAATTTCATTTTCATTATCATTCCTCAATAAATAAAAATGAACAAAACAATATGTGCTAAAATCAATCATTCTCGTTTCTATTTCTATTTTTATTCTCACTTTTAAACTAAACAGCTTCTAAATAAAATAGTATTGATTTTTTTTTTTTTTTGAATTAAGATACATGGGATTTTCAACTCAGTTTTAATTTTTTTATTCAGAATTTGTGCCTTCTCAAATTAACTGTTTTCGTATTAGTAAAATCATAAATGCAAGTCGACTTGTTAATAAACACAACAACTCTAAACCGTTCAATTAACACAAGTCAAATGTATAATTGTAGTTTATACATGCATTGGATTATCTAATCTTGCATATATGAAATTTTTTTAGCTAAATGGAAAATTTTTCAAACAGAAATTATATAAAGAGGTTGGAAATGACTATTATTATTTTTGTTTAGGGCAGACTGATGACTATTATTATATAAAGAGGTTGGAGTTTCTTTTAAAATTTTAAAAGTATTTAAGGGCGTTATCAACCACATTTTTTAGTGGCATCAAAATTAAATAATAAAATATTAAATATAAATATTTTAATAATAAATTTCAATATCATGCGGTTATTAATTACAAAGGTTTCTTTCGAGTTTTCATATTTTGATAATACTGTATATCAGTTTCATTAGAAATATGATAAAAAACATTATTTTCAAAATAATGAATTAAATAATCATTCAGTCATCAATCTCTAATTCGATTGCACAGTTAATGATTTACAATCTTCATAACTGAAAATGCTCTTTCAACAGTGACAATATTAACCGGTAATAGTAACAACAAAAAAATAAGCATGTAAACGTGTTGATGCACTAAGTGATTTCTTATCGCAACCATTTTCTTAGGAAGGTCGCTTATTCGTTAAACTATTAAAAAAATTTCATTAGTGTGCATGTCAAGAATGTATGTTTCTAATTGATTTAAATTAGAAAAACAGAAGAATAGAAATCAAATAGAGTAGCCAACTACAAGAACAAAAGAGAACCAAAAAGAGCAGCAAACTAAAAAACAAGAACAACAAAACAAAGAACTGAAAACCTTGACTACAAGTTTGGTTGATAAAGAAGAAGAAACCTTCAAACTATTTAAGCAAATCCTCAAAATTGCTCTTCGATATCAATTCTTTATTACTTTTTTTTTTTTCTATTATCATAAGTTAGAGACATATATTATAGCAAACATATAACCATTTTATATCATCCAACAATTGATTTTTTTATACAAAGAGTATGTTTGGAGATTCAAACTTAGACAACTAATTTAATTTCGAGTATCTATATATAGGAAAAATAACCAATAAGAATATAAAAAAAAAAAACCCAAGCCAAAGTAATAAAGAGCACAACATTTATGTGATTTGTTTCTTGATTGCTTACATCCACATAGAGAAACAAATTCTTCAATATATGAGAAAATAAAAATTACAATATAATAAAATTGTATATCTCTTAAGTTAATCGAGCTCAAATCCACAATTTATTATATTTTTTCTCTCACATAAACTAGAAAAATAACTCTTACATCTATAAAATTTCTAAAGAAAATTATCCAAAGCTCACAAAAGTGTTTCTGCCTTAAATGTCCACATCCAAGAATAACCAAGAAAAAACTCAAACTTGCAAATCTCTATATTGCTCTTATATTTTGCTTCATACGTTAAAGGCTTAAACTTATCTATATTTATAGATACCTTAAAGTTTTCTACCAAGACTAGGAATATAATTATAATAGGAATTCTTTTCCAAGTCTAATAACCAATTATTATCCAAGTCTCAGTGACTTATTCTAATCGAATAATTTAAAAGTCAAATCCCAACATTTCACCCTTTTGAATTGTATTAACCTTATTAGCCTAATTAAATTCCCCAGCACATACCTGAATCAGATCTTTATCCTATTGATTTGAAATACGACCAATATATCATGTGTAGTTGAAATCAATCAATGTTGCTACTCGACTTCGAAGAGAGACCTCAATTTCTCCATCTAACCACCAGTAGGTTCCACCCATTTATAACCATATATGCAAGCAACCCATTTCCAACTAGTATTTGAGGTCTCACTATACTACCAATTAGATGGTATATTACACAAATTTCCTTGAGTTGTTCCTGTAACACCCCTTTATATAGTCAAGATTTATTTCCAACTCATATGAGGATTATGTTATCCGACCTCTATATGAACATGTGGAAAATTCAAAACTTATTTAAAATAATACGGTGCATTATGGTCATGATGTCTAACTTTAAATCAAACCATAATCCTGATCATAGTTCATAAGATATGTACATAATTCAAAAATATTGGAGTTTACAAAAATTGAGGTACAAGAGTACTTAGTTCATAAAAGAGCCATAAATTATAAAATCCCAATGTTCAAAATAATTTGACATATACAAAAATGATGACTTTTACAAAAGAGTCACTGTGTGACTTATACCTTATAGCTCTGTGTAGACTCTGTACTCTGGGCTCTTTGTCTTCTACAACTCTTCAAGCTAAATCTCTCCACCTACGTGAGGGACAATAAGTATTCTCACGCTAAACAATCGCTTAGTAGTATACAATAATACAATAGTTAACAATGCATAGGCATACATAGATTACAACATTTAACAAAACACATTTCTCATTAATCATGCCATAGATATCCATAAGTATCATAATAACATCTATTCAGTTATGCATTGACTTCTTAGGGTATCAAGCATCTCCCAGTATAAATAGAATTATACACTTTTAGGGTATTGGGTTTTGATTCTCAAAGCTTTGACCTCTTTGGGTATTTAACTTTAAAAAAATCGTTAGGCAGCTACGATACTGTTCAACTCTAGATGGCATGTCAATCAATCCATATCTAGTTTACATGTTTATCAAAATCTCACAAAATATATCACAAAGTGCACAAGCATTTTCTACTACTTAGTCAAGTACCAAACTCATCTACAACACTCAATTACCATGTTTCTATGGCTTTAAACCAACCACTCATTCATTAATTAGCCACCATTTATGGTTTTCAACTATCATATCTTACACAATGGGTATAAACTTCTTATAATACACATATCCATGCCTTCAAGATTCCATCACATTTAATATACTTTTGTTAGCACTTATAGTTCAAGTACAAGGCTCATTTAATTCAAGCATTTATGAATTAATCATTCATATGCCAATCACATATATGAGTCAGAAGCATGCCATAAATGTAAGACATATTATTGTATACAAATCTCAAATCTCTACCAATTTAACGTCACCAAAACTAAGCTCCTCCACCTCCTTGGTGGTTGCCTCAAGGGTCTTGAGGAGCTCCTAATACAAATATTTACCCATCAATACCTTTAATTTGCATAAAAACTAGAAATCATAGCTATAAACCCTAGGTTCCATAGTTCTTACCAAAGATGTGTTTCCAAAACTAGATCAAGGGTTCAAGATTACTCCTTTATACATGGATTAATTTTTTAATCATGAGATCTTACTCTATTTTTCCCCTATTTTAGTCATAAACCCCTAACCCTGAGTAGATTTTCGAGTTTCTTTCTTTTTTTTTGAAAGAAGGAGAAATCAAAGAAAATCAAGGATCAAAGTAGTTAAGATAGAGTAAGCTTACCAAAATCCCTTTAGATCACCCTCTAAGGTTAGATTTAGTGTAGGGTCTCCTTGTTCTTCTTTCTCCTATACACAATCTCTTTTCTTTCTTCCTAAAATACTCTTAAAAGTGATGATCTTTAAGTTTAATATTGTTTCTCTCAAGTATTTGAGTGATCTTTGTCTTAGATTCAATTTAAGAGAGAAGAAGAAAGTGATTTTAGAGTTTTTCTCAAGCAAAGGAACAGGTACAATGGAAGAATGACTAAAATGAGGGTAGGCACGAGTATTTATAGTCAAAACAGATCGATATTTATATCAAATGATAGTACACGAGCATATAAGAGTACACAGCCATGTGACTTGGCTATGGCTTACATAAGCATATAAGAGGACACAGTTGTGTATAGATGGAAGTCTTTCCCTAGAGTACATAGTTGTGTAGGGGCTATACGAGTGTCCCCCAAACCTTATAACTCAACATGGTGCATGAGCTTACAAGATGGTATACGAGCATGTAAGGCTACACAAGAGTGTTCAGGAGCTTCAAACCCATCAAAGTACACAAGTATCTACAGACCCTCAAACTTTCTTCGTGTTGAACTATCCACACGATTATATGGAATGTACTTGAGTGTGTACATGATGTATCATCTTTTTATATTTTTTTTCCTTTGTTTAACATGCTAATTACCCTTCTAATACCCCTAAAGATTCTTAATAACTTCTAGACCTATTTTATGAACATCACACTTTCCAATTTTCATCACTCATCTTTTCTGATTTTCTTTTCTTATTTTTCTTCAACGCTTTTGTTAAGCCTTGTGGAATTAGGAGATTCTTCACCCTTCTTTGCCAAAGAACGAAATTGCTTTTTCCATCACACCTTTCTATTATAAAATGTGATGATGAACTACCAGATATGCTTATTGTATGTTTAATCGAAACAAAGCTTTGATACCTGTTGTTAGAAAAAATAACTATCTAATAAGCATGCCAAATAAAAATCAAGCAAAATAAAATAAAGAGCACAAAATTTGCATAGTTTGGCCCTTGATTGCTTATGTTCACGGGAAAAAACCAATTCTTCATTATATAAGAAAATAAAAATTATAATATTAATAATATTTTATCTTCCTTGAGTTGATTAAATTCAAACCCACAATTTATTGTACTTTTCCTCTCATATAAACCAGAAGAATAACTCACATTTCTAGAACCCCTAGAGAAAATTACATAAAGCTCACAAACGTATTTCATTGAAGCCTTTGAATATTTTCTCACACCCAAGAATACCTAAACATAAACTCAAACTTGCAAATCTCCTATTTGCTCTTGTATTTGCTTCATTTACTCCATACCTTAAGTTTTGAACTTATTTATATTTATAGACACCTTAAAGTTTCCTACCAAGACTAGGAATACCATTCCAATATGAATCTTTTTCCAAGTCTAATAACCAATTCTTCTCCAAATTTTAATGACTTATCCTAATTCAAGTCTAACTTGAATTTTACAATTTAAAAGTCAAATTTCAACAATATTATATCCTAATATAACGAGTTAAAAATTCAAATCTTGATGATTTTAGTGTTATATAAATTGTAAAAAAAATGTTTTAAGGTAATATATGATTACAAAGGATGTAAGATTATAAAAGCAAAGTAGTAACATTAACAAAGTGACAAACAAGAAATACAAATAAATTAATGATGAACATAAAAATCCAACATCTTGGATTCCTTTTCCCAATTTTCTTGAATATTCATGGAGATAACTTTCTATTTAGGATAAGATAGGTCTCTCTTGGGAGTCAAGTGTCGCCTAATCTCAAAATAATTTTATTTTTCAAAAAAGAAAAAAAATTATGCATTACCTTTTTTTTCATTCACAAATATGTATGTAATAAACCATCAAAGATTAGCAGTCTTATCTTATTCCAAGATATGATAAAATTCAAGCCCTAAGTATAGAACATCTCTAAAACTTGGAAGCTAGAGCACTTAATAATTTAATGAACATTTACCCAATGCGAATCCAGATTAATCTGAAGCTTCCAAATTGTAAAATATTTTTTGAATAATAGATTGTAAAATGTTAGATTATTAAAACAAAAAAAAATTGCATATAATAAGAAAGCAAAGACCTCATATATGTTGCTACTTTACATTCCTTTTCTTAACAAGTTAGTGGAGGAGAATTGGTTTCCACAATTTCTTTGGACACATATTTTGCCTTTAATTCATTCTAAACACTCATCATTACTTATTAGTGGTTTATATATATATATATATATTGCTTTATTTGAAGTCAAATTTATTTTTTCATTCGCTTCCAATTTCTCATAATTACTTTTAGTGTCTTTCTCATCATTCTTTTATGCCAACAATTACACCAGTCTCGTATCTAATCCTTAGTGCACCATATGACTAAGGATTAGATACTTTACACATTAATTACCAGTTGTAGATAAATCAACCAAATCTACTGAAAGCTCTCCAAATATCAAGTTAATGCTGAAATTCATATATAATTATTTAATTACTTATATTTTTATTTTTTTTTTCTAAAGGGAAAAATGAAGATTTCATATATAATTATTTAAGTTTTATGTTTTGAAAAAATAGAAATTGAAAGAAGATTATGTATTAATATTAATAATCCCAATTATCGAGTCTATCAATATACATTTTTATGCCAACCACTAATATTTCTTCGAAATAGGAAAAAGAAAATTTAAAACTTACAAGGTTATATATCCTACTGGAAATTGGAAATAAGAATGATACCGAGAGAGAAAAATTAAAAAAAAAAAAAAGCATAAATCAAGAAAATCCTACTGAAATGAAAGAATAAAAGAAAATGAAAATAATCATTCTGACACTAATTAACTCAGGAATTTCGAACCTTTAACCAAAAAAAAAAAAAAAACAACAGGCAGTATGTAAATGATAGATTTTGACCTTTGTAAGATTCGGTAAGTATCCAACTCTCCCCTTAAGTTAGCTTAACAAAAGATAATTTTCCAAGCTATTATTACGTCCATATCTATTGTGGGTAATGAAGGTTACTTGGAGTGTGAGAGTAACAAATTGTACTACTCACATACTAATTACAGATGTCCCAACATCATTTGGCTCAGATATGATATAAAATTCTGTAAATAAATATATCTTATATTTAACTTTTTACAAAAAGTAGCTCAAAAGAAAATAGTTATTCAATATCAATCTTGCAAATAGTCTCGACAGGATAATCTCTCAATTTCTGCAGTAATTTACATATGTTCCAATATCATTTGGCTCAGATAGGATATAAAATTTTGTAAATAAATAAATCTTATATCTAACTCTTTGCAAAAATTAGCTCAAAAGAAAATAGTTATTCAATAACAATCTTGCAACTAGTCTCAACCGGATAAGCCCTCAATTTCTGCAGTAATATATTAAATTTTTATGTGTAAGTTTCAATGGAATAAGAAATTATAGACTAGTTAAAATTTATATTCAAAATTTACAATTAATTGTATGTTTCGGGGGCTCACTGGACTAAGCTGCAAATTGGGAAAAATTATTCAATGGCTAGCCAAAGTTATTGAATTATAGGATAAAGCACTTATATAATCATGAATACTAGCAAGATGTATAGCTCATAAGAGCTTGGGAAAACATATTTGTTAGATGTTTAGCAACTAGCACGTGAGAGCACACACGTGCTATGAATTAATTTACAGCTGTTTGATTAAAATCAGATTCCCTGAAGAAATCAGATTAAGACCATATTTGGCATTGCATCTGGAAAAGACGTTTTTTGAAAAAAAATTTATATTTTTAATTTTTTTTGAATTTTGAAAATTGCTTTTAGTATAATCAAGTAAATAGATATTTTTTCAAAAAACAGTTTATAAAAAATTAAAAAATTCAAAATATATTTTTAGGAATTCCAAACACCTCCTAAGACAGAAAAGTTAGAAATTGATTCTGGTAAGATATGGAGATTATATGTCTGCCAAATAAGGGGGTCTTCTTCTTAAATATATTAATAAGGAATATGGGTTCTGGTTCTCACTTTAACCAGCAAAACATGGTGGGATTAGAATAGCAATATAATATATATTAGGAAAGTTATTTTTTTATTTGATCTATCACTGCCTTCAAAAATGGAGGATACCTTTGTTTATCAACCTTTTTTTTTTTTTTTGACGGAAATCATTGCATTGCATTTATGCCTTGCAAAATAAAATGGACAAATCTCAAAATCTAAACAATAAACACCTTTTGGTTTTGATTATATATAGTAATAAAAACCAGTATAGTTCATGTGAAAAGTGTTGGCTATTTCTTTTTTTGGTATAAAGGATCTGATATTTGAATTTGAGAACTTACAACTATAATCACCTGACTAGTATCAAATTAGTACCACTAAATTAAAACTAATTGGTAATTAAAAAAATATAATATATAACAAACCTAATAAATTTTAATTTAATGGTGTTGGTTTAGTGATAAGCTGTAAAATTTCGAATTCGAATGTGTAAAAAAAGTTAATATACGGAAAAAGGTATTTATAACATGTTTCGAATTATATAAATCAAACACTAAATGCTAAAGTTGGTTTTTATTCTTTATGGTTTTGTTGATTTTATTTGCTCTCTATTCACCATTTAGTCACAATGAATGAGGAATAATAAATTAGTGGTGAGAAAAAGGGAATCAAGTTTATATCAACTCAACGTCAACTTGGCACTCAAATATGCATATTCAGAGTCTTATTTCAGAAGTCATTATACAATAATAAAAACACACCACATGCATTTCTGCCTAATAATTTATGGCATCTACTTGCTCCGAAATTCTTGTATTGGCGGAGTCTATATAGACTAAACACAAAGAAAGAATGTCACTTGTCTAAAATAACTTATATGACATTTTTTTATTAGTTTGGTCTACATAAAAAATTTATGTAAAAATTTCTTTCTATTTGCTAGATATCATCCTATTTATAAATTTCCAGTGAGATGCATTCCAGACTAATTAAACCCTAGCATCAAGCACTAATTTCATTTACTACATCTTTGGTCATAACTTTCTGCTAATCTCAAACATTAATTTCATCTTAAAGCAAGAAAATCATTTTGGTATCTCAAACTGGTTTAATAAAGGTTGTCTATATTATGTGCATAGCTCTAAGCACAATGCTGATATATTATGATATCAGTGACCACCGCAATGTTAGGCTCAGACTTTTAAGAATAAAATCTAAAATTTCAAAATTCTTAAAGCCTTATTGCTATCCAAATCTTATGTCATGGAAATGTAAGATGCTTGTATAGACATAGTCTATATAGACCAAATCAATTAGAGTATCACGTAGACAAAATAACTTACCTGAAATTCTCTCATTAGTTTAGTTTACATAAATTCGGTCTATACAATAATTTTTCCATAAGAATCTCAGTTTTCATGTTTCTCAATTGAGTATTCAATAACACATTTCATACATGCTTGAAGAAGCCAACTTAAATCCCTAGACCTCCACTACCATCACAAAAATATCAAACAATATTTTCATACTTCATCATACAAATTTGAATAATCCAATAAGCATAAAAGATAAAGGAAACTAACCCGGTTGACAATATAAATGGAGAGTGGTTCAAGCTCTCTCCCGTGACCGCACTCAAATATTGTTCAAGTAATTCTTAACTTTATTTTACTAAATTCAATTTTAGAAGCAAGATGTTGAATGCCAAATTTGTTGTAATCAGATATGTAAGAAGTGAGCCATGCAAGAAAGTATGATCACCATTGTCTAAAACTCTCTACATAAGAGAGTGCCCTGTTTTAGCAAAGTAGCAAGTAATGAAGTAGATTCTTACTTTTTCATCAATATATCACCCCTCAAAACCCAACAAATATATTTTAAAAGAACTCTGCATAATTAATATACTTTCACACAGAATCAGAATACAAAAATTTAATTGCAATATCTTCTATTTTTATTAACTTTTTATTTTTATCTGAAGCCATCTCCAACCCAAAACACTACTTTAGTGTAACTTTTACACTAAAATAATATAACTACAGTAAATTTACTCTTATCCATCATACTATTTTTTTACACAAAAAAGGAATATTCTATATTTATTCCTCTCCCTCTATCTCCAGAAAGAAATATGCAATCTGGTCAAAATAGTCTCTCATATGTAATTTTACAAGTTTTTTTAAAGAAAAAGTACAATCAGCATAGCTATAGTGTAGAAACACCATTTTTTAACACCAAATTGGTGTTGGGTTGGAATAATGATGTTGCATCATTTTTGTCCTCTCTAATTTTTACTCCAAAATGGCATTGGGTTGGAGATGCTCTAAAGAGAGAAGCAACACACGGCAAAATCCAAACTAGGCAGCTACACATCTTGGAAAGGCAGCACTAGCCACATTGCCAAGAAGCAAGGAGGAGATCCCAGGAGGAGCTTTTTCGTTCCAAAGGAAAGACGCCTGTTGAGTGAAAGCAAGATTGGCCATTTTATTATCTGTAACAGAGTTGGCCTCTTTGTGTATGTGCTTCAAGTGGATATTCAAATGCCTTGCTAAGAGGAACTCAATACAACGAATCAAATCCTCATTGACCACCAGAAAAGAATGATCACGGCAAAGGGCATGATAACCACTCACATTGTCAAGTTGGACTTCAACCTTCTTCCAACCTCAGTTCCATGCCATGTCTAAGCCATGCAAAACTCCCCACAATTCTGCTATAATAAGCACTGCGGGTACCAAGACACACAGAGAAACCATAAGCCTTGTGTGTCACGGAAAACAGTAGCTTTTGATATACTTAATCTAAAGAATCCATCAGTATTAATAACTAGAGAATCCACCAAGGTAGGAACTGAGCCAACCAATCTCTTTGCAACATGGCACAGCATCATTAATATCTCCAAGCACTTAATGAGCTTTTAAACTCGCTTTCCCTGCATATGAAAAAACATTGATCTTAAACAAATGGGATTCTCTCATCTGGAAAGATATGAAAATAAACCCGCTACATGTTCAAGTGCAACCAGAGGAAACTAGATAACTTTAAGCATGAAAATAAAACAATAAATAACTCACATAGAAAATTCATAATCTATAAACTAACTTCAAAAAAGACAAATTGATTTGAGCAATCAAGCAGCAAAGTCTTTTCTGGCAGCTAAATCTTCTAATTAGAGTGGGCTGCATAACCAACCATGGAGAAGGAAAAAAAAAAACACTCTACAGAAAAGGCTGCATATATAAGGAACCTTCCAGAGATTGTCAAAGGCAACAGAGAGATGAAAAATGCTGCTCCTTCAGACAGCAATTAGATTTGATGCCACTCTGAATTGGAGAGAACTTTATTAATACAAGTTCTACATTTTAAAATTTACACAACCTCTATATTCACATGGTACCTCTAAAGTAGGACAGTATCTGGCAAGAATAAAAAGCTATAAACTGAGTCCTAAGAAAGTAAACAGTGCAATAAAATTGCTCCTAGAATTACTCCTAAAATCAATATAATAACATGCAGCAAGATCAACCATGTGATTATGGTTCCTTGTTTAAAATATCATGCCATCTCTATATCCCTGCACACTTTAAGCATATATAAAAAGTGTGCTCTTCAAAATCAGATTTTATAAGGTACACCATTCCATATTATATAACCATGAATTTACATACCTTGCTTGAGACTCGATGGCTCAGTAACTTATGGTATTATTATGGGTTTCAGTTGGATCTTCTGAAGAATTATAGGAAACATTTGATGTAACAGATCCACTTGAAGTAGCATGGCCTTTCCCATGAGCTGTGCACTTGCAGACTCCTAATTGAACTTCAATCGATGCCTACCCATTTCCTAAATTTCTGAACAATTTCAAGCCTCTTTCTTTGAGCCTCAGTCCTTGCGTCTGATATTTTTAAACCCTTATATATATGTCTATGAAGCTTCAGGAACTCACTTTTATACATCCACTTATCAATATACATATTATCCTCTTTCATATAATCCACCACCTCCATTACTCTCTCAAAGTAACCACCTTGAATGAAGTTCAATAGCAACAATTCATACAAGTCCCTGCTCACCAATAATTTCTGGCTTTTCATTTTCCTTTTGATGTCCCCCCATAAGATTGTAATATTTCGATACTTTTCCAAAGAAGAATATCCATGTACCAGATATGCAAAAGTCTGGACTGTGGGTTGGATTCCTATCATTTGCATTCTTCGATATGTCTTCAAAGCATCCTCCATCATTTTAGCCTGGCAAAAGAAGTAAATAGAAGAATTTAGCTCATAAACTGTAGAAGTCAATTTCTCCTCCTCCTTGCTTACTTGAACTAATACATCAGCCAGATCCGATTTACTAGCAGAAGATGGTGTATTTTCTGCTATTTCTGAAAGAACAACTGAAGAATCCATCTTATCAGATGAATTACCCAATAAATCAGACTTTCTAATTTGTCTTAGCAGGGCCTCTGCTTCTTTGAACATCTCTTTACTACAATAAGCTGTTAAAAGTCCCATATATGTAGACAAGCCCACAGGAAACCCATCTGTCTCCATGTCATCTAAGATATCATGAGCAGTTTCCAGCCAACCTAAACAAATGCAAGCATCAACCACATCAGAACATAAACTGGACTTTGCCAGTGTCAGAGTGTCTTTTTGCATACTCAATAAGACCTTTGTAAGCTCAGGAATTCTCCCGTGTCTCTTGTAACCATGGATGAGCTTTGCCATGGCTCTGTTACTGACAAGAAGCTTCCCATCCTTAAAGACTATAAGTTCTTTCCTATTTTCCACTTTGATAATGGAATCCTTCTGCAGCAACTCAGGCATAATTTGTATCTTCAACCCAGCCCTAAGATTCGGAGATCCAATGGAAACAAGGCAAGGCCTTTTCATGTTCTCCCAAGGTTTTTTATGACAAACAGATCCCCATAATCTATTCATCCCTAACACAAGCTCCACTGCAGCATCAAGGTCATCAAAATTAAAATGCAAGCTCAACAAGCAATCATAGAACTGCTGGTAGTGACAAACAAAAGGAGCAGATACTCTATCTATATGATCTTTAAATTTATTTATCTCACCCCTCAGACCATTTAATTCATAGATCTGGGCAATATTAATGATTGAGTGTGCATCAGCAAGAACACAAATTTGTGACATCCATTCCACAAGTATCTGACCTTTCAGTGATGACTTGAATCTCATACAAGCATCCAAAACAAGGTTGAATATCGATGTATCAGGTTTTATAACCTTTTCCTGAGAAGTTCTTTTCACACTCAAAAGCAAAAAACAATCACAAATTTGAATCAAAAAATTAGATGCAAGGCATGTCCCGATCTCTGTCTTCACCATATGGAAAAATATTAACCGCAACATACTTAATGGGGGCATGTTCTCTTGTTCTAGCATCAGTCTTAAAATCACAGAGGCAGGAATAGGCATCTGAGCTCTTGCTAAGGAGAGTGAAAGCTTCGTTAGGATTTCAGTCTGAAGTAAATTTGATTTCTCATTCAAAATTTGTAACACTAAATTACATGCTTTTTGTAGCCAGTGAGGATCAGACGAGTAGGATAATTCTGTGATGAGCCTACTCACCAGCGAAACTGAAGGGAAGCCATATAAACTTTTGAAGTCATTAAAGGTTATCCAAGCTTCATCTAGTTTGTGATCCTTCAAAGAAACTTCAAGCTTTCTCAAAAGAAGAGCATGAGAGGAAACTCCCCAACATATACATTCAGGCTGAGTGCCAGTTGAAAAATACTGAGGATTCATAAAATGATGCTGTTTAGTGAATGCATCTAACATTTGAAACCTTCTAAAACTTTCTTCAACCAAAAATTCATGAGCTTTATGCAAAACCAAGGCAGTGTTTTGAACAGCAGAAGCCATAAAGAATCCATGTGCATATCTCTTGATGATTTTCTTATGCAACAGAATTTTTCTTGCTAAAATTAGCACCATTTATTTATAACAGCTGCAATATCAACCTTGCCAAAATATCACTGTAAGAAAAACAATCCTCAATCTCAAAGATTTGACTTGGGCAAGTAAAAATGCATGAACTGAAATTTTCGTATGTACAACTCTAATCAACAATTTTGCTAGTAATTGATAACATATTAAGTAAGCCAATTCAAAAAAGATATGCAGAGATATTACGCCTACATTTCTCATAAATCATATATTTTGAGGACTGATGTATGGCAAACACCATATATGCCTCGTTTCAGCACAATAAACAAGATAACATTAAAGATACGTAGGTTGGTGCCATCAGTGAAGCAGCTGTTGGATAGCTTCTGCAGAGATCATTATAAAGCAGCACTCTCATTTAGAATGAACAATGAAGCTTCTCCTTAAGGGGAGAGCTTCAAAATTGACATGGAAACAACAAAATTATGATGAATTTAGCAGGCATTGTTTGACACTAAGAATTTGCTGGAGACACTATGAACAGAATTTAACAGATCCTACAGCAATTACGCACAAAGAAAAAATCAGAAAGTGGAATTCATAGGAGTTCAAAGATGAAGAAGAAGAATCCAGATGAATTAACACAATTCTACAGATTGATTTACAACATTAATTTTAGATAAAGGAATCACAACCTAATTAGCAACGAATATTACAAATTTAGGGAGAAAAAAAATACCATTTGAGAGGCAAACTCCAATTGCGACAATCACTGGAATGTCGTTTAACAGTATATCTTCGGCTGGGGAAGATGCAGAATTAATTGAACAAGTCCTCGTCTACGAGTTTTGGCTGAGAACCTAAATCCTGAATTCCTGATTAAATATACAAGAACAACCAAAAAATCAACCGACGGAGGCAAAATGCAGTTAAAATGGAAAATATACGCTTTTTTAAGAGGGAAAGATAGAATTTGGGATCCCACGGACCAAGAAAGCTTTGTGTGGCTGTGGCAGCGGGGAGTGGAGGAGAAAAGCTTTAGCTCAACCCTCAGGCCGGTGGCGCCGTTCCAGAAAGCCACTCTCCCTTCATCTTCTTCAACTGTCTGTCTCGGTACGACAAAAGTATTGTCAGGATATAATCGCCATTTATTTTATTTTATAGTATCCACCTCCATCCTCTCTTCCTTTCTCCTACCCGAGAGAGAGCTTTTGTTTCGCCCTAGACAGTGGTGCCACCGAAATTCCTCTTCTTGATCCCCAATTTCTTCGAACCAACTCGAATTTCGTCGTCTTCAAAAACTTTGTCTCTCCTACCCTATTTCATACACGCCTGAATCTACCTCTGCTTTTTACCTTTTCCCCAACTGGATCTGTATGATTTTGAAACTCCAAGGTCCCTTTTGTAAGGTATCCTTTTTCTCATTTTTTCCCTCTTCTTAAGCTATATCAACATCATCTATTTGACTCAGATTAATTTACCTAAATTTCAGTTAAATTTGAAAATTGATTTGGTGTTGTGGAAACTATATTTGATTAAAAAATAAAAATTTTTTATAATTCAAATATATATAATTGTAAAATTTAGTAAAATTCATGATTTTTTTATAATTTTTTTCTAATTTTTATAAAAATATATTTTTAAAAAATATTTATTTAATTAAAAACAGTTTTTAAAATTTCAAAAAAAAAATAAAGAACAAAATTTTTTTCAAAAAATAATTTTTTGAAATTCAATTCTCAACGTATCTTTATTGATACCGCGTCATTTACGTTAAACGATATGTGTGATCAAACGACGGTATTGTAAATCAAGGACCTGACCTGTTGTGTGGGGCAAGATGGCATGATCCGGATTTTTTTTTTTTTAAATTTAATTTGAGATAGTGAATTCGTCTACTTTTTATAAGACTGTTGGTCATCGTCGTGCATAGTCAAGCCATATGTATCTGCAAACGACCGTGTGCTCTATGTATGGCTAATGCCTAACGATGTGTCGTTTATGAGGGTCCGATGAGAGTCGAGTGACGCAATGCATTGTAAAAGCCGGGTTGTCCTTATTCAAACATTAGAAAAGTCTATTGTTTATTCAGCACTCAGAGATAGAGTCTATTAGTTAAACAAACATTTTCCGGATGTTCTGCAGTGCGACGTCGTTTTAGTCATGGGCTGGAAAAAAAAAAAAGAAAAATCATATTTTTGTCAGTGCACTGTATAATAATAATAATCTATATTATATACTAAAGTTCTCTCCATTTACAAGGCAAAACTTCACTTCTGTCTAATGTGTCACAATATTAGAAAAGTTTATCCAATATGTCATTTTAAAAACAATTCGTAATTTCTCTCTCTATTTAAAGTGATATGTCATTATTTTAAATTATTTTTTTATTCACTTATACATATAAAATTGATACCATAAATAATTAGTTTGAAACACGAGTTCGAGATTTCAAAAAATGCAAATATTTCAGTCTAAATTATTCTACCTTTTATAATTTGCAACATATGCAGGTATAATGAATCACCAACTACAGTATTTTGATAGCAATTTTTAATTATTTCTTCGTTAATCTAAAAAATGACTGAAAGTTAATTATATTGCATAGAACACCAAAAGTTAGTTTTATGGTGTTTAATCCCATCATCTATTGGGAACCTCAATATAGCCTAGAATACTTTCAAATCTGATGAAAACATGAAAGTTGCTTTTTATCCAAATACTTTTCATCCTAATGAGTTCAAATTTGAGGAAAATATAAAATTGGGAGTTTAGGCGACAATGTCAAGGGTCAATTTTATGGATGAGGTATCAGATGTGAAAGAGACATGGAGGCTCCAGGACAGGATGATTAGACTTTGGAAGGCACCTTCTTTCAAACCAAACGAAGAATATGATGACATTCAAATGACTAATGGTAGAACCACATTTATCTAGAGGGCTGTAGCCTCCCTAAAATTTTTAAAACATATATAATAGTATATAAATTTATATTATTTTTAATATTTGTCTACCAAAAAATAATAAATGGGGCTACAGACTCTTGAAATTTTTAAAATGTATATAATATTTATCCTTTAAAAAAAATATGTAGGGGTAATAAAATAATGCTAAAAATTTAAGAAATTATTTTATAATATCATTCTAAATAGAATATTTAAGATATGCATTAATAAAAAATATTTTATAATATATTATAATGAGATGTTAGGGAATGGGAACCACGTAAAATGGCTACAAAAACTAAAAAACTAAAGTTATCGGTCTGCTAAAAACTAAATCTCATCCAACACATGGTTCATTTATTTAAAAAATTAAAAATAAATTCCTAAATTTCAAACACTAAAGCTAAAATCCCTAGTCACTTGCACATTATTGTCCACTCTTCCTATTTGAAAATCTAAATCTCTGAATTCCTTCCTGTTAAGTGGTGCTCTTGGGATATGAGTGCGTCTGCTCATCAATAATTTTGTGATTTTGTTTCTTCCAAGTGGGAGAAAAAAATTCTTGAATTCTAAATTATATTGTCTTTAACGATATATCCCTTAATCCCTAAATTTCTTTATTTTGGTCATCTCCTTATTAGGAATCTTACTTCTTTGTTAATTGGATACATATATATTTTGTTAATTGCATTCCTTTTCTTTATTGGAATGAAATTATTATTATTATTATTATTATTATTATTATTATTATTATTATTGTTGTTGTTGTTGTTGTTGGTATTTAAAATGTTTGTCAAACAAAACAATATTATAAAAAATTAAATAAAATGTTTGTTAATCCAATACTTAATGGCATATATTATCAAAATTATTTATTGTTTTCAACTTTGCATGTAGGTCATGGAGAAATATTTTAAAAGAAAATCAATTGAAGATGAATAATTAGTAGTTCTTCAAGAAAATAATCCTAGTAGTTCACGACATGGTCTTAAAAACCAACGAATTGAGGTAAATTTAGATGATCTTCCCTTAGATTCTGGGTTATGAATTAAGATTTCAAATTATGATCTAAATGATAGAGATAGAATTAGAAGAGTATACTTACAAAAAGGACCTTGTCAACCTTATCAGCAAAATTTTCCCCTAAGAAAATTTGGAAAACAATCACGATATTTTTGTGCTTCTTAATTTAATGAATTTGGAAATTGGCTAGAGTATAGTATAAATAAATATGCTACATTTTGTTTATGTGGCTATTTATTTTGACTAGATTTTGGAAAGCGATATGGTGGTGACTCATTTATTAAGGAGGGGTTTTCGAATAGGAAAAAGAAACCCCCCTTTCAATAACATATTGGTGAAGTAAATAGTGCCCATAATCAAGCTTAGAAAAAAGGTGAAGATTTGATAAAACAAGAAAAACACATTGAAGTTGCTTTGTCTAGACACTAACTCGAAATATTTATACGATACAATTAACAACATCAGTTGATTGTATCTGTTTTCTCTTGTGTCAATGATTAGTTTTTTATGGGTACGATAAGTCAAAAGATTCTGCTAATTCAGAAAATTTTAAAGAACTTTTGAAAGTTCTTGCTAATCATAGTGAAAACAATAAAGAAAGTGGATTTGAATAATGCTCCTAAAAATCATCAATTAACTTCACCAACTATTCAAAAAAATATTATAAATGTTGTTGCTATTGAAACTATTATTGCTATTATTAATGAACTTGACGATGAACTGTTTGACCTTATGATTGATGAGTATCGTGATGTCTCTGATAAGGAGCAAATGACTATTGCTCTTCATTATGTCAATTCAAGAGGTGTGGTTGTTAAGCATTTTTTAGGGATTGTACATGTGAGTGATACTTCTATTTTGTCACGTAAAGTAGCAATGGTTTCAATACTTTCAAAATTTGGGTTAAGTAGTTGTAGAATTTAAGAAAAAAGTTATGATGGTGCAAGTAACATGCAAGGTGAATTTAATAGTCTCAAAAGTTTATTTTTAAAAGAAAATCCATTTGCTTTCCCAAGAGACCAATTGACGGATCTCCTTTTATCATACCTGTCATGAAACTTGTTCTCAGAGGAACATTTCTGAGTTTTCTTTTTCCTTTTTGAAGACTTAGAAGTAAATTCTCAGTCTTCATCTGCAACTCTATCTGCATAACAATCATCACTGTCACAAATATCAAAATACTTGTGATCTCCATTCTTGGCTTCATAGATTGGTTGTGCAGTGGTTGAGAAAGCTACAATCGGTATTTCTTCTTGTGGGTATACCGGTTGCATCATAAATTGAGTGGAAAACTCAAGAGGCGTAGAAGCCTGGGAAGTTTTTTCATCTGGAGGAAGGAACTGTGTTTCTACAGTACTGTCCTTATGTGTGATAAACATTGGCTTGGTAGAACTGACAGGCTCTTTTTTCTGGTGCAAGAGCTCATAATTTATCAACCATGACCTGGGAAAGATCTGAAGAAGATCTTCCTTCTGCAGTTGTTTCGGGATCTGGACTACCTTTGGAACTTGAGTAGAGTCTACCGTGATGCTGAGAGCATCTTCTGAGGCAGGGATACAAAGATCCATAGCGTGATTTTGTACTCGGTAGATCATCTGATAGTGGAGAGTAGCTATGTCAGTTGTAGCTACGTTCTGAACTCTAGAAATAAGTACTTGAACCTTCAGAGTATAGAAAGTATGAGGATCTCGCAACCTCATGTTGAAGTTGGGATAGAATGTGCATAGTACAGTGCCAGCATTAAGGGTTTTCTGGATAGTACCAATAACAGCATGTTGGTATTCCAGGAACCTTGTATCAAGTAGTGCAATTCTGGCAACAACGGGAAGGCCTTTGCGTCTATGATAGGTGAGAGCTAAACGGATAGCTCCAAAATGGATGTGAATGAATCCATTCCTTTGCCACTGAGCAGGTAACTCAGTAGGAATCTCCAAAGTGATGAACTGTTCTTCTCCTGTACCCTTGATTGGACAGTTATCAAAGGAAGAAGACTAGACATATTCGCGAACTGAAGAAGGCTTTTGTCTAATTAAAGACTTAATAGAAGTAGTAAAAGAAGACTTGTGTTTTTGGAAAGTATGGTAGGGATTTAGAAGAGGAAGATTGGATTCTTGAACTCTCTGATCATCTGGGATGAAGGAAAGCTCATAAAGATGAGACAGATGAGAGGAAGAAGATGGTTGTAAGGAGAGAGATGATGTAGACATGGATGAGTCTGAACGAGTTAACTTCAAATCTGTCATAATGATGTTGCATACTTCTCTTCTGCATTAACTGTGTTATGACCAGTTTACTACAGGCTCTGATACCAATAAGGGGGTGGAAGCTTCAAGGTCCTCTTAGATGCTTCAAAATACCTTTTAACTGTAAGTTCATAAGCTCAACACTCAGGAGCCATGATGAACACTTCGTCAATCAGTATTGCTAGACATCCTTTGATTCTTCAAAACTTCAACTTATATTGGATAAACGTTGATCGATCAGTAAACTAGAAATAAGCACAGAGAATCAGAAGAGAAGAAGAGGTGTTTAAGCAAATATCTTTACTTAATATTCAAAGCTTAGTATTTTTATATAATGCCTTCTCATTCTGAAAGAGAAGGTATATATAGGCTAAGGGCAGTTGACACATGCGTCACTACTTATATAATATATTCCTAAACAAGAAAAGTACACAGTTACACACAGTAACATGATAAAAAGTAAAGCGCACTAACACACATAATTATACAAATAGTACACACTATTGCACACTGTGTAATCACTTATTTAATAGTAATGGCCGACAAAGTAGAGTGGGAATCTACTTTCTTTATGGCGAGTAGACGTTAAGGTCTTTAAGTGCTAAAGGAGAATCTGGCTGGGGCCAATCATCAAGATCTGATTGCTCTTTGTCTCCTAGACTGGGCTGAGGAAATTGGGCCGAACTGGGCTAAACTTGTCTGGATGGATAAGGCTCCATAACATCTCTATCTTCAGAATTGGAAGAGTAGGTTGGAAAACCAAGAGGATAGCGATGATATTGTTCTTGAAAAGAATTGGCTTGGGCCTAGGCCTATGAAGGAGGCTGAGTGACTTCTTCATTTGGATTTTGAGAGTCTTGGTCAAGAGGAACTTCTTCATCTTCACTACGAAGACGGGGTCGGAGAGTTGGAGGCCAGGGTACCATTCTGATGCGACGGGTAATGTCAAGACCAATGGATGTGGAACTTGGAGGAGGAAAATTACCAAAGTTGTTAAGACGACATAGTTCTTGATTCAGAGAAAGACGGATGGAATCAATCTAAGTTGGTTCTGGATGAGAAACAACTTTCCATAGCTGGGAGTGTCCAATACCAACGGTAATTTGAGTACCAAGTATATGGGTGTAGGGTCGATGGAAAATGACGATGGCAGTGAAGTCTTGAGCTGGTTGAAACGGGTGGTCTAAAATGAGATCTGTAAACAAATGTTTCCAGTAGGAAAGAGGTTGAAACCAGGTGAGGGACTTGATCTGTAGAGACTAAAGGTTGTCTTTGTTGCATAAAAATGGAAGGAAAGGGATGAGCTGAAACTGAACTGAAACTGAACTGTATGGTAGTATAAGGTGGATTAACACCATAGATACCAAAGTTGCTTAATGAGCATGGGCTTTGTACCCATTTGATAAATAATCACCCAAGGTTGCTCTGCTGGGAAATAGATCATTTCTCTTGGAAGGCCGAGAGAATTCTGGAACATTGCAAGATATGTGAACAGCATGTTTTGTGCAAAACTTCTGATAGGAAGGAGGTCAGGACCTCTAGGACATATGGGAGGAAAGTTTGAAAGTGTCTGAGCTGGAGGAGTGGAGGTTGAAGAAGCTGTGGTAGTGGAACTACTAGAAGCCATAAAGATTAAAGGAACTTCTGAGGAAGGAAGGATGAGAGAAGCTTGTTTTGGTCTGGATAGGAAGTCAAGGTTGAGGTTCTTATCTCCTTTTATATGTTGAACTTCAAAACTGTACTTACTAAACTATTCTTTCCAACGAAGGAGTTGGGGATGTGGAATAGTTTTCTGTCTGAAGTTTAGCATACGTGGAAAGGAAGAACAATCCATAACCACGAGAAAGTGATGACCAATCAGGAGGAATTCAAATTTCTTGATGGCATATTTACAGCTAAGATTTCCTTGAATGTCGAGTGATAGTGAAGTTCACTCTCTTTAAAGTGTCCACTAGCATATCCACAGATTTCTTTCTTATCTTCAATCTGTTCAAAAAGAATTGCGCCCCAATATTCATCAGACGCGTCAGTCTGCAAAATCCTTTTTCCAGTGGAAGGAATCTACAAATGGGGTAGAGTCTGAGTCACAGACTTTAGTGCTTGTACGGACTTGGTGTGAACTGTCGACCACGAAGGGGGATTCTTTTTCAAAAGCTGATAGAGAGGCTTAGTCAGCTTACTGTAGTACACTATAAACTGTCGGATATAGTTTGCAATACCGAGAAACTGTTGAAGCTGTTTAACCGTGAGGTTACTATCAGAAAACTTTAAAAGTTCTTGGGCCAAGTGAGGTTGTGGCTTGTATTGGCCATTCTGAAACTGCATACCCAGAAAATCAATTGTGGGCTGGGCCAATTGCATTTTTGATGGGCTGAGCATGACACCATAGGCCTTAGTGAGTTCCAGAAACTTCTGGATAGTCTCTTGATGAGAGGCTATGTCTGGGCTATACAAGAGTACATCATCAATGTAAATGAGGGTCGTATGGAGTAGAGGCTCATAAATCCTGATCATAGCTTTCTGAAACAGTGAGGGTGCCACTTTGAGACCAAATGGCATGACAGTCCATTCATAGTGATGGTTGGGAATACAAAAGGCTGTTTTATACCTGTCTTCAGGAACAATGCCTAATTGCCAAAAACCCGCTTTAAGATCAAACTTTAAGAAGACCTTAGCTGAAGCCATAAAAGGAAACATTGAGTAGATCCTTGGAAGAGGATACTTATCATCTTGGAGGAATTGGTTCAATGGCTTATAGTCAATAACAAGGCGTTTCTTGCCATGAATTTGTTCTGTGCATTTATCGACATAAAATGCTTAGCATGCCCAATTAGACTTTGTTAACTGAATCAATCCTTCTTGAAGGAGTTGTGAGCATTACTAAACAGCTAACTGCATTTCTTCTGGATTCATACCCGGATGGGTTGCTCTGGTAGGATTATCATCGGCACTGTCTTTGAAGGGAAGACTGATAAAAAACTCTAGACGAGTCCAAAGTGGGGAAGAGTGCTTCTGATGAAATTCACTGTGCGAAGACGCACAACAGGAGTCATGTAATTCTTGTACCAAGGCAAGAGGCAAGAATAAGGATGGTTGAAGGGTAAACAAGGAAGGGATAGTGGTAAATGGTAAAATCTGAAGGTTATAAGATAAACCAGTTGGAAGGATGGACAATTTTCGTAACTTGTAATATAGATCAAATCCAAGGACTAAATCTTTGTTTGGAAGATTAGAACCAAGGACATGAGTCCATGTACACAAATCAGGGAAAAACTGTAGCATGATAGGGTTTCTGGTTTTCAATGTAGTGTGAAAAACTTTACCATCAGCGGCTTGAAAGGATTGTGTATGTGGGATCCAATATCTAGCAGGTAAAACTGCTGGATTCATCATGGAGGTATGTGCTCCAGTATCAATTAATGCAATGATTTTTATGGGATCAACATTCTTGTGTTAATGAAGGCTAATACATATTAAATTGAAAAAAAAATACTAAATAATGTATTTTGAATATTACTCATTTATTAGTATCTTTGTATGATCATTTTAAACAATACAGATGTAATTAATGAAGTAATAGGTGTCGGTAATATAACATATACTCGCAAGGACAATATAGATGACAAGTTTATGGAGATATAGCTCTATGATCTAGAGCAATGAAACACTTTTTTATTCATTGTTATTCTACTAAATATTTGAAATATATATAAGCGTTATTGATATAAGAGCATCCCAATATTACTCTTTATTTTAAAGAACATTTTTAGTTGAATAAAGAGTATCTTAAAATATCTTTAAATATAAAAAGTAAAAAACAATTTACAAATCCAATAGATTCTTTATATTTTTACTTTAATTTTATTTTATCTGTAGCAAATTAATGTTTATCAAAATAAAAAATAAAATATTTTTATTATAAGAAAAAAATAAAAGTAACACATCAATAAAATGATAAAACATGTATAAAAAATTAGTGTGCTTTAAATGACATGTAGAATAAAGTGAAATTTAGCTCTTTAAATGTAGAGAACTGAACTCATTATTTTCTCTAAATTTTAAAAATATAGTCTATTAGAGACTATTTTTTATAAATTTACTTTTTAAAATAAAGAAAAAAACTAAAATAAAGAACCTATTATAGATGCTCTAATTGATTCCAACATTAAGAGAACCATGAAATGTACTTTGTGGGATATATTTGTGGAGCAAATGTACGAATATGTGGGAATCAATAATGATGGGCCGATTGCCATCATTATACAATTTGCAAACATCAAAGGCTTTCAAGATTCCTAGCTAATATTTTAATTTTATTGAGACATATTGTACATATGATGTATGTTGATGTATTATATTTGATGAAATTACTAATTTAATTTTGTTGAAAAAACTGTGCAGGTGTTTTATCAATTGCTACTTTTATGTATGCTTCAAAACTTTTATTTGGAGATGATATTAATGAAATCAAGAATTTTAAGAGGTATAATTCATTTGTAACATCCATCTTACAACTATATGCGAATTTTATTTTTGAAGAATTTCTAATTCTGGAGAAGTTAGTTTGGCATCATTGCCTTCACAAAGTTCCCTCCATACAACAACGGAGCTTAATGAGGAATTTCTGAAACAATTTGAAAAAAAACGCTGTTGTCTCATATTAAGAAAACAAAGGAGATCAGTTGTTTTAAGAGTATTTTTCGTATCCAAAATACATATATAATTTTTTATATGTACATAAACCATTTTTTATTATCAAGTGCGCAGACAATGAAATGTCTTACGTTGACGAACGTAGAAAAAATTTAGACTCACAAAGATTGATTCTATCCTGTTTACAAAGAGTGTGCAAAAAGGTTACTGACAAGTCACCATACAGTATGGCATTTTCGAGCAGTAGCCTATAACAAATTGGAGATCAACAGGTTTATTGCATTATTTGTAAGGGAATGTTGAGCTTAGGTAAGATTAATAATAGAAATACTTACTTTCATCTAACGGAAAATGTCTTCCATTTAAAAGATTTTTTGTCCATATTATGATATGTGTTAGATTAAATTATAACCTTATAACGTGCATTTATAGATATAAAGTTTATGTGCTTATGTCTGATGAGAATGATAGCGCATTATTTATTATGTTTAAGAAAAATATTATATATTTATTGGAAAAACTGCTTCAGATCTCAGAAGCTATTTGATTATGATATATATTTTTTCTTCTATTCTATATATGCTTTTTTTTTTTCAAAAAGGTATTTTTTTTTTCAATATAGATTAGCGAAGATTCTTTCCCTGATGAGCTGGAGGATTTTGTCGGTAAAATATTTTTGTTTATAGTTGAAATATCTGACTACAACTTAAAAGAAGTAAAGCATCCTACATAGTAGATAGGATGACTGATGATAAAGAGCTTATGAATCCTCACTATACAGTGTTTGAATCATCTCAGGCTATCAATACAATTTATCTACATGAATTAGTTTCAATTTTAATAATAAAAATGTTAACATTGTTTACACTTCGGTATTTTTTTTAATAAATAATGATGTCAGCCAAAACCATTAGAAAAGCCCACAAAATAAAGAAAAAAAAAATGCAAAACTGGGTCTAGAGCAACCACCCAAGGAGGTGCGTGCAATACACGTGCTACCAAGGCACATGAATAGACAACTATTAGTGCCCTGGAACCGCCTCGCCACGTGTTAGCAAGTGAGTGGCATTACATGGTAACTATGGCTGAGTTGGCACCAAAGTGGTGAGCCAGTGTGTTTGAGGGTGACAGGACAAGCATTGATTAGTCCACGTTTGCTGAGTGATGACATGTCTAACACGTGGTGAAGGTTCGACACATGATAGGCTATGTTTGGTCTACATGGCGATGATGTGGTTCCAGCTAGCACGTGACGACATGTGTTAGCACATGAGCAGTGCGTGTACGCACATGATGGCATGTGGACACTTCTTCTCTAGTGTGTGTTGCCATGTGAGGGCTCGTAGGAGCTCCGTTTTTTATGCACTTTTTTTTAAATATGCTTAACATTTAATTTTCTATTTAGTGGGCATTTTTCTAGAATTTATTTAGTACTTTTTGAATTAAAAAGTGTGCAATATATATAAAATATATTTGCATGAAAATTAATGAGACATAAATGAAATATGGAATAATTAGTGGAAGCATATGTGTTGCTCCTAATATGTGGTTAATATATTTTATATATTAATTTGTTGATTGATTAACTTTTCCATGTGTGTATTTTTTTTGTTGAGTTTAATTTGCATGAATATATGTATTTGAATGTATTATATAAGAAATATACACATATTTTTGGTGGAAATATTAGTTTTGTAGATAAATGAGTATCACCTAATATAATGATTGGTGCATATTGGACTATATCAGTAAAAATTGATTGGACTATGTAACAATACTTTTGTTTCTACTGCTTATGTTAGGTAATTATTGATTAATTTAAGATATTGTGACATGAAATAATTTAGTAAGAATTGTGCTAAATTTGTTTGTGATCATTGTTCTAAATAGTTGAGATGACTGCTACAAAAAACATAGTTGCTCACTTGAACCAAAGAGATAAACTGAATGATAATAATTATAATATATGGCATCGCAAAATTCAGTATTTTTTGGAAGAGAAAAAAATATTAGAAACTATCACACAACCAATGACTGAGCTTGAGCATGAAAGTACTGCTCAACATAGGCGAGATATTGAGGCATATCAGGCCTATAAGCGCAACGAGAGAGTTGCTTGCATACTGATGCTGAGCAGCATGAGAAATGACTAGATATTGTGCTTTGAGAAGCATCGCTCAACCCAAACAGTTTAGGATACTGTTAATGTCCAATTTGGTGAAACCTCGATAATAAGTCTTCGTCAGTTGACTCTAAAGTTTGATGCCCATAAGAAAAATTCTAATCACATAATGAGGCAACACCTAACTATTATGTCCAATATGACAAGTGAATTGAAGGTTGCTAGCCATGAGTTGATTAATGAGCAATAGGTCTAAGCTGTTATATGCTCTCTTCCTAAAGCCTAAGAACATATGCATGTCAACCTTACCCACAATAACAATATAAAAATATTTGAAGATGTTTCTCGATATGTTGAGTTGGAGGAGGATCGTCTTCTCACTGATAAGCCCACTAGGGAAGCTTATATGACTGATTCCAAAGTTGTAATGTCTAGTGATTTAGACTCCAATCGATCGTAGCCTTAATCAGGCGTGCTGATTCGATCGGAGTCTAAATTTGGACTCATTTAAAAATGACAAATTATAAGGAAAAATAAGTAGAGATATTAATATATGAGAATTAAAAGATTGGAGCTCGAATTAGGGAAAAATTTAAAATCACCCTATGGACAAATTTGTTGGAGAAAATTTTTGTAAAAATTAGAGAAATTGGGTTAAAGAGGAAATTTTCCATAATTAAGCATTAATCAAAATTTATTAAATAAATACAAAAATAGGATGAGAGATTAATCTAATTAGTGGAACCTACACACTCTAACCCTAATATAAAAGTCAAAATTGATGGCATATTTTTTACTTATCCAACCAAACCCTTTATTGTCATCCTCCCCCTCCATGGACGGCCACACCTATTCCCAAGCCCTCCATTTTTGTGTCATTTAGGCCTCTAAAAGAGTGGAGAAAAAAAGAGTTTAGAGAGAGACATACTAAGAAACCAAAGTAATTTCACCATAAGAGAGCAAGAGAAAAACAAGAAAAAAGATTGAAGAAAATTTGGTTATCTTTAGAAAATCATCAAGATGAGTTCTTCTTCTCAAATCCAACCCTTTTCATTTCATTTGAGGCCCTTGTGAATAATTGATGTGTTTGAAATTGGTGATTAGGGTTATATAGAGGTTATGCAACTTATGTTGTGAAGTGTATGTATGATGGGGAAATAATGGAATTGAGCCTTAGGTAGTTATAAATAATAATTTTGTGGCTTGAAAACTAAAGAAATATGACTTATAAAGAGTGGTATGATGCTTCCTAATGGAGGAGAATTGGAGGAGAGATTGTATAGAAGTGTTTAATGGTGATTATGAAACTTGGAATGATGGATGTTAAGGAATGGAGAGTTGTTTTATTTGAATTTAATGGAGTGGCTATTGAATATTATGAACATAAATAAAGTAAAGAAAGGAAAAATAAAAATGTATAGAGAGGTAGAAAAGCATTAAGAATAATAAACATGATTCATGCATAAACATTAGTTGTATATGACATTGAATGAAACATTATTTATTTTGTTAAGGACAAACAAGTGGACAAAGAAATAGCCACCAAGAGGTAGACAAGGGAAAGAAAAATGTCACTTAACAAGAAAAGGAAGGAAGGAAAAAGAGAAGGACTTAGAGCTGTTTAGGTATGTGCTTTTTGGATAAAAATTTTGCATGCTATAAATTTGTAAAATTATGTGTAATATATGCTATGTATGAAGTTTGAAATGTTATGTGTGATAAATCATTGTTTGTAGAATTTGTAGTAAATTGGTGCGTTGAGTTTTATGTATATGTTTATGATATGAAAATTTTGGACATTAGCATAATTATATAAGGTCATGGAATTAATTAATGTACAATGAGACCAATCGGTACCCTATCATAATTTAGTGGAACATCTTCGATTAAATTAATCATAACTTATATTTTGGTAATTGGATTAGTATGAAACCAATTGGATATGATAGCTAACACATAGTGCTAAAAATATTATGAAGAATATAAGTTGAGATTCAATTTGTAACTAGATTAAAAATAGGCTACAAAATCTCATACCAAAGTAAACCAAGAAAATCCTATGTAAAAATCGAATGAATACCACTCTGTAATTGGGCCATAAATTTTGAAAAAAAAAATTCAGATTTCAGTGATTCTTTTTTCAAAATCAAGCGAACACATTGAGTTAAAAGTTCATAGAAGACCATAGGGTCTAAATCAAACTATAAATAGGGCGAAATTGAGGCCCAAGCACAGGATTGGTGTCTGCTATGAGTTGGTAAATTTGTATTTTGGTATTTTTCATATGGTTTGATTTGTATATGTTGATTTTTGGAAATTTTGGTTTATTTGAATGTGTGGACATATGTGATATATATTATACTTAAAAAAAGGAGTAATAAACTTATGAAATGCTAATCATGATAACAAAAAATGTCAAAGTTTGAGTATACCTAATCTTGAACTAGAATTGTGGAGAGTTTGATATACCAATCAGGGAAAAAATAGAACGCGTGTGATTAAATATTAAGGCCGGCAATGACAATATTGAAATGGTTTGAAATGACAATATTAAAAAAACTGGTAATGACACTATTAAGTGTTGGATTATGGGATCCACGATCGCCCTTAATGATTCGCGTGTCTGTCCCAAGCAATTGCTTTTGGCCTAGTGATAAGCGCTTGATCCTATATTAAGAAGCTAAGAATGACAACCCTATATTCCTATTGATGAATTCGGACACAAGTATTTTGGGCTTGACTAAAATAAAAATAAATGTATTGAATAAAATTTAATTATCATTAGACTTTTTAGTACATGTGTATGTTGAAGTATTGTTTATTAAATAATGAACCTGTAAGTTTTGATTGATGAACCTACAATATGATATATATATATATATATATAAGATTTTTATCCTATGAAGTACCACTAAACTAGTAGCTCAGTGCGGGTAAATTTCCTCGGCCGGGTCCAAAGGATTCGGAAAGTTTAAAATAACTGTCAAAAGAAGAAGGAAATCCAAATATGAAGCAGCTTAAAACATCAAATGACTTTTGGTATATTTTGTTAAAAAAACTTTGTAACATGTAAATATAGTTTTCTTGCAAGTAGAATATAATGGGATGTGTACTGCGGATATTATAAGTATAATATTATCGTAAATATGTGGTTAATTACAAGGTACAATTTATGAAACTTGGAGTGTGAAAAATATTTATTTGGATATTTAAATATAATTACGAGGAAAAAAAGAATCTCAATGGTAAGAATAACAATAAATAGAAAAAAATATTTATATAAGTAATTTAATCAAGAGGGTTAATTAAGACAGTTAAGCGGGTAATACCCACTTACCTTGTTGTTCTAGGATGAGATAAGAGAGTGTTACAAAAGGTGCTTCAGGCTCTAGTAAAAAAAAGGTAATGGAAAAAGGCAAGGTAAGGGAGCTAAATAAACCAATTTTAGTAGAAATAAAAGCAAGCGCGGTAGCCACAACGACAAGAAAGGCAAAAATATGAATTGTTTCAATGGTGGGAAGCCTGGTCAATTTGCTCATGAATGCACTGAGCTAAAGGTATTGTATGACCACACTTGTCCCCCTTACTTTTATATTAGCAGTTGTTTAATGCTGGCTGCAACTATTCTTTATTGGACTGTAGATTCAGCAGTGACCAACCACATAGTGAGGGATCAATATACCTTATTAGTTCTATAAAGATTAATGTATGTTATTGTAATTTGCAAGAATTTGTTTCTTTGTCAAATTGTAATTGACAATGGTTGTGTGTAATTACTTTTAGACGATGTTTATTATGTCTTAGGATATTTGTTAATTGATTTTATAGTGTTGGATGCCATTTAATGGATATGAATAAATCTGTATTTATTGTTAGCATTTCCAATAATATTTTATTAAATGATAATGATAAATGGCATACTGATGAGGACATATTGGGCAAGATTTTTAGAGTGATTAGCAAAGGCAGATCTTTTAGCTTCTATTAAGAATATAGAATTGCTTATTTGTGAGCATTTTCTAGTTGGAAAAACAATAGAATTACTATTTAGCAAAGTAAGAGAGCCTCATTTCCTTTGTAGCCTATCCATTAGGACATTTGTGGCCCAATAAATGTGAGAGCAAATCATGACGCTCTCTATTTCATCATAGTTATAGATGATTTCACTATCACGAATATTTGATTTCCCGTAAATTTGAAGCATTGGATTCATCATATGCAATAGTAAATTGGTTGAGAATCAATTAAGTGCAAATAAAAGAAAAAACAAGAAATATTAAGGATTGATCGAAGACCTGAATATCGATATGATTTATTTAAAAGTTATTGTGATGATAAGGGTATAGCTAGGTAACTAACTATTCCTTACACTTCGCAATAAAATAGCGTAGCAGAAAAGAGGAATAGAACCTTATTAGATATAGTTAGGTGAATGATTATGCAAGCTAATTTGTCAGTTTCCTTTTAAGAGATGAACTATTGACTGCGACCTATATTCTAAACCATATGCCATCCAAAATTGTTCCTTCCACTCTATACAAGTTATGGAAAGGCAAGAAACTTGATGTAAATAAGATACGCCCATAGGATTGCGCAACTTATATCCATAACACTTCTTATGAATGTGGAAAACTTGGTCCAAGGGGGAAACAATGTATCTTGACAAGATACTCAAAATTCTCTAAATGATATGTATTTTGGAGGAAGAAGCAAAAAAAGTTGAGTCATGAGATGTTATTTTCTTATAAGAGGATTTTCCTAAAAGATGTGAGATAAATAAAAATTTCCAACTATATAAAATGGAAGATCCCAAGTCTAGTGGGAGCGCAAGAATGATTGTTTTAGCTCCGGCTGAGCAGGATGATATAGAATATCATGCTCCTCTTGAAGTTAGTAGAAGTGATAAATTGCCAAATTGTGTTCTTATGGAACAATATCATGAGCAATCTCAATCTCGATGTAGTAATCAAGAAAGAGTTCTCCGTTGTCGATTTGAAATTAAAAGGGAAACTTTAATGATTGCTCTAGATGAGTAAAAGACCAAAATAGTATAGTAAGCTATTTTTGGTCCTAAAGCTAAGGAATGGATTAAAGCTATAAAAGAGGAAATGGATTCGACAAAATCAAATCAAGTTTGGGATTTGGTTGATTTACCTTTAGGTTGTAAGAGAGAAAGAAGTCTCAAAATTAAACATAAGATGGATAAGACTATTGAAAGATATAAAGCTCCATTAGTAGCCAAGGGCTACATACAACAAGAGGAAATTGACTATGGAGATACATTCTCGCCTGTAGTCAAGTTAACATCAATTTGCCTTATTCTAGCTATTGTGGCATATATGCACTTAGAATTATACCAAATGGACGTTAAGACTATTTTTCTCAAAGGAAAACTAGATGAAGAGATCTATATGGATTAACCTTTAGTTTTTGAGTTTAAAGGACAATAGCACAAAGTTTGCAAACTCAAAAATATCTATTTATGGTCTTAAGCAAGTGTCAAGAATATAGAACCTCAAATTTCATCAAGTCATGTTAGAGGATGGCTTTATGATGATGAAGGAATACCATGGCATGCATATTAAACGTTCAAGTAGTGGTTTCATAATTCTATCCTTATATATTGATGACATACTGATAGCTGGAAATGATAAGAAATTGATTGATATTACCAAGAAATGGTTATCATCGAACTTCAAAATGAAAAACATACGTGAGACTAGTTATGTGCTTGGTATTGAAATCCTTAGGGATCGCTTGAAAAGGCTTTTGGGTTTATCTTAGGAGACTTATAATTGGAAAATGTTGGAGCATTACCATAAGTATGATTGCAAGCCAATGGATATCCCAGTTGAAAGGAATATGAGCTTTAGTCTTATCTGATTGAAAGAAGAAAGACCATAATACCTTAATCCAACATTATTGGTAATATGATATATGCAATGATGTGCACGATTCAGATATCTGATGCATCGTTGGGCTGTTAGGCATATTTCAATCTAATCTTGGTTCAAAATATTGGATAGTAGTCAAGAGGATATTGAGATATCAGTAAGAAATTTCAAACTATGTTATGTGGTACCAAGGGAAGGATTTGCGTTTAGATGTTTATACAGATGCTGATTGGGGAGGTAATCTTGATCAGCGCAAATCGATTTTTGGTTATGCATTCTTGTTAAATGATTATGTAATTTCATGGAGTAGCAAGAAGTAATCTTGTATATCTTGTATAACTTTATTAAGAGTGGAAGTTGAATATATAATATGCTCCTCAGCTATATAAGAAGTAGTTTGGTTAAGAAGGTTTTTAAAGCATAAAAATAATAATAAAAAAAATGTTTAAGTCAGCATATGAACCTATTACAATTTATTGTGACAGTATGGCTGCATTAACCTGTGTTAAAGATTCGGAATATAATTGAAAAGACCAAATATATTCAAATTGGATATCAATATATTAAAGACATGATCACACAAAGGAAGTGGTCCTGAAATATATTCTTATAGGTAAAATGGGAAAAGATCCATTTATCAAACCGATAGCTAGGGATGTATTTGTTAGACAAGTGAGATCCCCCAAACTTATATAGGATGTAATCAATTTGTGAATGTTGCCAATCCACTTATTTTCTTCGTAATGAAATTAAGGCATATTTACTTCATTCGTTTGTTCGCGAATGTTTTAGTTGTATAAACATATAATATTTGTTAGTTAACACAATTCAATTAAGTATGTCGATAGATTTAGATTGATTCTCTCATATGATGTTAACCGTAGAGTGATTACTCTCCATTTTGATCTTGACAATCAAATTAATTATTACTAACATCCTTGTTAAGTGTTGTTTTGATAGTGTTCAAACTTTCAGCACATTTGGTTAAGTTTTCCTCATTGCATAACTCAAGAATTTCATAGAGACGTGTAACTCTTGACCGAGACACAAGTCCAGACTGGGAAGTGCCATGTCACATTATCTCTAAATGTCTCAAAGATCTAGTAGCAAAAGTAGACCGGGAAATGGTATGTCTCGACCGGGACTAATGGATTCCAAACCAGGACAATAAAGTCCCGACCAGGATTGTAGAATAGACCAAGCAAACTAAGGGTCCAGACCGGAAAAATCTGCAGGGTGATGATCCAAAGTTCCAGTAGCAAAAACAAATTGGAACATAGGATGTCTCGACCGGGACACTCAATTTCCCGACCGGGAATGGTTACGGTCAGAGCGGGATATTAAAAAAGACATGACCGTTGAAGAGGAGACACCACCAAAGCATGCCACATCATCAGAAAGTCAAAACATCATTAGTCAAACTGACTCAGGTCTCGACCGAGAATGGTAGTCCTGATCGGAACTCATTGAAAGCTAAGAACACCCAAGTTCTTGATAGTGGCATCATTGGGCAAGTCCCGTTCAGAACACATGGAGTCTCGACTAGGACACTTGAATAAAAATTAGCCATTGGGAATTTCAGCCAACCAGAAGCTGCCACATAATACAATTAGGCATTTCCCGACCGGGACACCTCTCTCTGCAAACTGCATTTAATGCATTTGTAAGAGAATGTTAGAAAGAGTTATGACACCATTTGTAACGGCTAATTGGTAGGTAATCAGTATAAATACCTTACCAAATGGCCATTTAATTAGAACCAACAACTTAGCAAGTGCCAAAGCTACTACATTTTATTTTCTTAAATCCTTTCATTAATTACTTTTGTATAAGGGTTCAAGTGTTAATATGAAAACACTTGGGTTGTCTTGTAATTGGATAGTGTGAGCCAAATTACAAGGAATTGGTTGTTGTGTGAGCCACAAAACATAAGAGAACTTTGGATTGAGTGTTAGCCTTGTTAAAACACCTAGTTGGGAGTGAGCTTGTTAAAACTCTAAAGATTGCAATCTAAGTTGTGGAGAGGAGTAGGGTTAGTTAACACCCGAATCTCTATAAAATTCGTGTCTCAATCTTCTCCTTCTCTTTTATTATCTTATGAGTGCAAATTTTTAATTTCCCACCAATTCATCCCCCCTCCTCCCCCCCCCCCCCCTTCTTGGTGATTATTTGGGTAAGTATCAGAGCAAGGTGTAGAAGTCAAGTCTAATAAGCTCTAGCAAAGATCAACAATGGCATAAGAAGGATTCCAAAGCCTCAAACCTTATTTTGATGAGTCAAATTATGCCTATTGGAAGTTTAGAATGGAGGCATATTTGGATAGTGAAGGCATTAATGTGTGGGATAGTGTTCGCAAAGAATGGATACCACCAACGAGAA
>CATIWF010051303.1:0-12000 GCA_949630135.1 Balakata baccata
ATGATTGGATTATCCAAAAAAAATTACATGCATTTAGAGTATTTAATGATAGACATACATAAGATAATATTTATAAAATGATAAAAAATATTTTTGAAGAATATGGTTTAGTTAATAAAAATTTTTCAATCAGTTTTGATAATACGGCAGCTAACACCGCTTCTATTAAAGAGTTTCAATTTCTATGTCAACCTTATATTGGTGGAAAATTTTTTCATATTAGATGTGCATATCATGTTTTAAATTTGTGTGTGCAATATGATTTAAAAATATTGGGTGATACAGTTAAACCAATAAAGCAAGAAATTATTTATTTGCATGGACATCTCCAAATTATGAAATCGTAAATTCGATTTTGTTGTAAAAATAGCAAAAAACTGAAAAAATTTCCACAAGATGTTCCAACTCGTTGGAATTCTACATTTGAATTAATCAATGAGTCATACGCATATAAAGATTTATTATGCTCATTTATTTCTACTAATATAATACAAATTAATTTATATCCACAATATTGAGATGTTTGTAAAAATCTTTTAGAGATTTTAAAAGTTTTTAACGATGCAACATATGTTTTAAATGATATTTATTATCCCACATGTCATTTATTTTTAGCTCAATATATTAATATTGTTGATGTGTTTAAATAGTATATAAATGATGTTATTTTGCATGATGTTATATTTGCCATGCGACATAAGTGGTTATTTTATTTTAAAATAATTCATTTGATTAATCTTGTTTGTTGTGTTCTTTATCTTAGGTGTAGAATTACAATGTTACATGACTATTTGCAAATTTATTATGAGTGTCTTGATATTGAGGATGTTAGTATTGATTCAATTGTAAATAAAATTAGAAGAAATATTTGTGACCTATATAATGAATTTAGTAATTTATATAATATTCCTACTTCCACTAGTTCTAATCATGAAAAGATTGAACTGGAAAGTGTGAGAATATGTGATTGTTTGATGTTAAAAAGTCATGAAAAATTCCCACCATCTACTAGTTCACCTGAACTTGACATTTATTTAACAAAAGATTTTGAGTTTGGTAATAGTAAAGCAAGTAAAGAGGTTCATGTTCTTGAATGATGGAGTCACCACCAAAATACTTACCCCGTCCTTGTCCAAATTGCAAAATAAATTTTTGGATGTTCAGTTTCAACAGTTGCTGTTAAACAAATATTTAGTTCGGGAGGTAAAATTTTAGACGAGACGCGATCAAGTTTAGCTTCCAAATCAATTGAAGTTCAAGCATGTGTCGTTGATTAAACTAAAATGGCCCTAAGACAATAATAATTTGAAAAAGAAAGATATGACGAAGAATTAACTTCTAAGACCGAAAGAACCATTGACACATCCGACACTGGTGGTTCAAATTAAATAAAGTAAATGAGTATTCAACAAATTTAAAAGGTAAGAAAACCACGTAGGCTTTAATTCCTCTAAATCTCAAAAGGATATGTAGTCAACTTAATTAATAGTAAAAAAAAAAAATTAAGTTCAAGCCAATTAATTATTTTTAATATTATTTTTAATTTTTTTTTTCAAATTTACCTTGAATAGTTTTTAAAATTACAAATAAATATTCCACTTATAAATTTTTAACATTATTACATTCATTTTTTTTTCACATTTAGCTTAAATAATTTTTAAAATTAAAGCTAAATATTCCACCTAAAATTTTTTTAATTTATTACTTTTAAATATTTCTCAAATTTAACTTAAATATTTATTATTTCTTCTCTTATTTTCCTGACTTAAATTTTCTTTTCAATTTATACAATTAACTCCAAATAATTACAATTTATATAAGTAATACACTATTTTAACCTTAATTGTATTTCTTTAACTCATAAATTATTTTCAATTATTAAATTTAAATTTAATTTTACATTAAAAAAATAAAAAATTTGAACCGGCTGAACCAGGACGAAACCGATTGGTTCGAAACCGGCCTGGAACTGCTGGTTCCGAATCATTGGCCAGGTTTACTTGAGATGACAGGTGAGGCGCATTGAATGCGTGTGCGGCTCTAGTGGAGCACGTGACAGCCTGCGTGAATAGTTAGAGAAGTCTCATACCAACTACACGTGGAAGGAATAGCTCCACAAGTCATCATTTATGTTAAAAAAGATATGATAGCTAGGGAATGAGAATACTATAAAACCTAGAGAGAGCATGTGGAAGGTAAGAAAAACCATAAAAGATAACACCTAAGCCCAAGTTACTACCTTTATCTTCAGTTTTCCTTTATCTTCCTCTTATGACTTAAGCATTAGAGTGGACATGCCAGAGTTACCTTCAGCTCTCCTCTCTCACCATTTGGTTTTGCAGGGCACTAGAGAACAAACACAAGTTATCAAGAATAAAAAGACAAAACAAAAGAACTATGAAGGTAGTATATGCCTTATCCCTAAACTTATTTAAAAACTATTAATTATTAACTACTAACTATCGATGATATATAGTTAAAAATTAGCATATCTCAAACTTTCAATCTTAACAGATTCTAAATATCATAGGTATCAATATGGCGCGATTTAACTTGTTAAAGATATTGACTTTTTTTTAAAAAAGATGTTGATTTATAATAGTATCGAATAATGTTATCAAGGATCAGGAGCAGTCATGTTTTTAATGGTTTTTATGTAACTAAGTCTATCATATTATTGATAGACTAATTCAATTATTAATTGATATGCATTTAATTATACAATTAAATGCATATCAATTGATAATTAGATTAGTTTATAAATAACACAGTAAATTCAGTCTATCTAAAAATGTATGGTTCTACATTTCTCAAATGTAAATAGAGTGGTGCATACGAGTATTCCAATGCATACCTAAGGACAAAGATTTTTAACCATAAATATCTCTACATCTGTTGGTCAATCAGTTTTGGTAAGGAAATATACAGGAACTATAATATTGATAAAATTAAATGTCATGTAATATTTCAGTCGAATTTTTTTTTTGGGAAGAACAATGATGTAATTATAAATATTATTAAATGCCATACAATGCTAAGGGAGTTTTAGTATATGTATATATATGATTAATAAAAAGATTATATTACTAATAGAATTTAATATTTTTTTTGAAAACAATAGATTTTAATATTAGGAATTATCTAGATGCCACTTGAGAAAGTAAATCCTACTATTAGTGATAATAGTTCTAGCAATTTGATCTAGAAATTTAATGCCATTTAAAAATAAATTAACTACATACCCACTCAAGTCTTTTTTAAAAGAAAGCAAAGCCCCTTGTCAACTAGAAGTTTCAAACCGGTTTGGTGGGAAGTATTCGTGTGTCGATCCATTTGGATGATACGATTAGTGTCAACACAAACATAACTCATTTATTAATTGGGTTGACACGAATACGATACGAATATTAAACCGGTCATATAAATACGATACATGTAACATATTTAACTTTTGGGTCATATTTAAGTTATAAAATATGACACAAATACGATAATGATTTTTTGGGTCATTTGACATGGCACGATCCAATCCGATTATGCTTTTTGGATCATTTAATACGACACAATTATATCTTTTTGGGTCATTTAATACGATATAACATGACTAACATGATACAAAAATGATATTTAAATATTATTTTTTATAAAATGACACTATTAACTTTGATATTTGAATAAATTTACATATGTTATAAACAGATTGAATTGGATTGATACGATATGATACGAAAAAATTAAACGGATTGTAAAAATTTACATATTAATCCGTAACACGACACGATTTAAACCGTGTCATAAACAAATTGACCCATTTATGACACAAACCCATATAATTTTAACACTAATATACTAATTTTAGGTATTTTACGTGTCATGACTCATTTTGACATATCTACTGTCAACAATAAATATTGAATGATTGTGTTAGGCATAATTGTAGTAAAATCTGACTTGTTGAACCTTTGGTTTTTGCGGCGATGTGAACATATTCAAGTAATTATTGTTTCGTAAAACTATAATGAAAATGTAATTTTTATTTTTCTTCTAAATGAATACCATATTGAGATTTTTTTACTAGAATGTGACATCTACAGGCTTATCAGCTCTCCGAACAGTGCTATAAGAATTGATTCTGAACATCCCCTGTAATTGTACATCCGCCTTAGCAATGACAATCAACAACAAATATATATATATATATATATTATTTTAATGTATCAACATCCCATTATGACATTTTACCTTCTACACTTGTATTTAATTAAGAAAAAAATTATTATTTGTTCTATATAGTTTGACATAATAGACTAGTATCTCTCCGAGATTTGAAAAAAATAATATTTGTTCATGTAGTTTGACATAATATATTAGTATTTCTGAAGTTTGAAAAAGAATATAATACACTAGTAAAAAAGAATATTTTTTTTTTGCTGAAGTTTAAAAAAGAATATAATATACTAGTAAAAAAGAATATTTTCTTTTGCTCAAAAATGTATTAATCCAATAAATCAAACTTGTAAGGAAGTACTAGTAGAATATATCAAAACTTCATAAAGTAAATAATATAATTTTTAAATTTCAGAAAGATACTAATATATTATATCAAACTACAGAAAACAAATTGTATATTTTTCAAATCTCATGAATATATTAATATATTAATTTTCCCTTTAATTAAATTATCATCTTAAATCTTCATAATTATGCTGAATAAATTACAAATACAATATGCTAGAAATGATAGTGACAACCCATGATGCTCTGTATCAACTGATCGTTAGAGTCACTTTATCTTTAAAAACATATTAATTATTATCGTAGCATGCATAATTACCATTGAAACTAAACTAGCATAAAACTAAATTAAACCGAACCAAACATTTAGAGAGAAATGTAAGCAAATCAAATAAAAAAAATGTAACTTCTGATTAGTTCGATCAGAAAACAAAAAATTTTGATTAATTAGACCAACCCAGATCAAATTCCAACTATACCACTGTTCTGCAAAAATCAAAATTCGGTTCAATTTTGCTAACATTAGTTTTCTGCACAACCCTATCCTCATTTGATAGTTTGACTAGTGGCGACTGTTACTTGAAAAAGGGCTATAACTAACCCCTTAATTTATTAAAACATACATAGTAATATGTAAATTTATATTATATTTTAAAATTTACTCCTCATAACTCATAAATAATGTTAGAAGCTCTTTTTACACCCTATTTTAAATTTTTGAATATTTACCTCTTTAAATTTCTAAATCTTTATTTTCTTAAGGTACCTCCAAACCAAACCATCCATATTATCCTCTAACCTAAACACACAGTAACTAACACCACTTCAACAAAGTTTATTCCTCACCTCAATCTGCACATATTACAATGAATCCCATAGTTTTATATCTTTATGCACTTCTCAATGACTTCATCATCGTTCTTGTCCAATAATTTAATATTAACTGTTACAATGACTAATTGTCATTCCTTTGCCCGCTAAATTAACTTTGTTTCAGACTTTTGAGGGCCAGACAGCAATCTTTTATCTTATAAAATGTTTTTTTGAAAAAGATGTGAATCAGAAAAGGAGTGCTGCGATTATTCTTCTCTCTATTTTTAACTTTGTTTTTTCTCCTTTTTTCATGAACTTCACATAACAAGCGGGAAATTCTATATAGTAAGAAAAAACCCACACCAAAACAAATGGGCATCTTAACAAGAGAATACTTGCTCACTGAATATAGTAACAATTGTATTTTAAATCTGACAAACAATTCTGCCACTATATTAACCACTGGTTGGCATGTTTTTGTTCATGTGGTTTGCTCAATGTACCTCACTTCAGGAATTATGCATCCAATTATAAAGGATAGGCACACCTTATGTCTCTAGTGAAGAACGGATGCCTCAATGCTTCCCTGGCTTTGAGCCGTTCTGCTGGGTCATAACGTAAAAGCCCTTGCAATAGATCAATCAAATCACCAGCTGAGTGATCTACATGCTGCATGATTAGGTTCTGCCAGCAAAATAAAATAAAATAAAACAAACAATGAAACTATGATCATGGAGATGGAAAAGAAAAAATAAACTGGAAAGAGAAAAAAAAAAAAAAAAAGTGGAGAGGACCACAAAGAAAAAATTGGAAAAAGAAGAAAAATAAAATGCATTAAATCATAGTCATGAGAACAAAAATCACAAAGAAAAGAAAGCTGCAGATAATGTTTCTACGTGATTATGGTATCCAAAAATTGACTATTTCGAAAGACACAAGCAATATAAGAAATAAAGTAATAAACTGGGAAACATTTGGTAAATAGAGTGCATTCAAAGAATTTTCTTTTTTTAAAGTTCATATAATCTTTATTTATATATATATATATATATATCATGCTAGGTCATTTTGGTCACAAATGAGAATTGCTGCTAACATGAATATTTCTAAATGTTAAAAAAAAAATATTTAAGTTCTGAGAAGTTACTGGCAGACGGGGTAATTTCCAGACTGCCCTCATGCTTTCTCTTGAAGTTGCACCCTCAGGCCAATCCAGCCGTGTGCCTCTTCGGAAATATTTTTCAGCACGACAGCTGCAACAAGGTATAATATTAGACTTCTTTATAAAGCAGAACAAAAAACTATAAAGTAAAGGAAATGCCATCTCTCTTACTCAGATCTGATCAACATATGATGTGGTAGTGGCCCTAAAACCCTTTCCATCATTGCAAGGTGCTCCAAATTCTCATGTGTTTGAAATAGTGCCTCACCCTAATCACAGAAAACCAGAAACAAGAAATGTAAACATAAATAATTATTAACTACACCAGGCAAATATGAAACACTGACTCATGCTTCTCCAAGGAATACTTATTTTAAGTTTCACGACATCAGATCCTTAAATCCTTTTTCTTCAGGTACTATAATCATTATTCAACATAACTGATATACTGGGAAGCTAGTACCAAAGAAATGAATGCAAAGGATTAAAAAAGGAAAAAGAGGGGAACTGAAGTTGCTTACAGAACATAGTTCAACTAGTATACAACCCACACTCCACAAATCACAGGGATAGTTCCATCCTAGGCCTGCAGAAAATTTCTAATCAATAAATAGTAAGAGGCATATCAAAACAACACTGTTCGATTTCCACAATGCTTACCTAGTATAACCTCTGGTGCACGATAATGCCGTGTTGACACCACATAACTGTGATCCTGATGTTCAAATGTAGTACTCCCAAAATCAATTAGTTTAATAGCACTTGACTTGGGCAAATTCTTGAAATAGGAACCGTCCTTGGCGGACCGTGAAAGAAACTAATTAAAAAGCAAGAAGTTAAAGTAAATTATCAATTGAATTGTATCAACACCAAGCAAAATAGAAAGATGAAGAAAGAAAAATCAAATAGGCTGGAATAATCAGTTTAAGGTTAAAGAAAAAAGAACATATAGAAAGTAAGGAAGCTCCATCTTCACTGATTGTCTAATAACCATACTGAATTTCAATAAGATTTGGTGCAGGACTTGAGAGTTTATCATATACAATGATTGTATGTCAACCCCCACAACCTCAGCCCCTACAAACCTCCTTTTCTTGATCCTATCCTTCCCCTCTCTTGGCTAAATTGCACTTGAAGAGGGAAAATTTCCCTCAAACTGGTCATTGCAAATAAAAACAAGAGAAGCTATTTGGTTTTCTAGCTGGACAAAGGCCTAGATCCCAAAATTGATATAAAATCTCATTTACATGGCAAACATCAAGCAAGTACACACAAAATATGAGCATAACAAATAAATGGAAAATAAAAATCCAAAAACGCAGAAAGCTATAGAAAGCATACCTTGAAATCTGGCACTTTGATATAATCAGAGGAGACAAGTAGAATGTTCTCAGGCTTCAGATCAGTGTGAATCAGTCGTAAGTCATGCATAACTGCAAAGACAACGAACTAATGAGCAAATCTAAGGGAAAAAATTATTACCATAGTCATATGACAGAAATAGAAGTCCAAACAACATTTACTTTAGGGTCAGAAGAGTATAAAAAAATGACAAGTTGAGATATCCATTTATGCTCATAACTAGCTTCCTTTAAAACTCATTGAAGCATCATGTTTATAAAAAATAGATAAAAATGGTACAAGAATTGTCCACACACATGCAACAGACTCCAAAAGTTGTCTGCCAAGCTCCCGAACAAGGTCAATAGGAAATGAACGGTAGCTGTTTTTGCGGAGAAAATCGTATAAGCTTGGTCCAAGCTTCTCAAATACCTGTTGCAACCATTTAAGTTCATCCGCAAGTTCTTTAACTCACAGAAACGAAGGGCATGAAGGAATATCTAATGCCCTTCCAGTAATCAAATTAGAAATACCAATATATACTTACAATACATATATGATTACGATAGTCAAACCAATTCCGTATTTGCACACAACTGCAAAGAATGAAACTGCTTATACCAAAATTTTCTTCAAATTTCTACAGCGAAAAGAGTAATAAGAGATGAGGCAGAATCCTTACCGAGTGCCACCAATGTCATGCCTGGCAAGCCTCTGTAGAACATCAATTTCAATCATGGCAGCTTCACGATACTTGTGTATGGATCGAACAATTTTTATTGCAACAACCTCTTCCTTTTCATCATCAAAACATTCCAAGACTTGCCCAAATGTCCCTGTAGGAGTACAACAAAGGGATTATAGCAACAGAGTCAGACTTCCAAAATAATACTCCGCTAAGAAAGCCAATACACAAATTTAATCGTCCAGCCTCCATACTTTGCAATTTTCAGAAGTAAAAAAGGATAACAATGTTCTCCAAACTTCGTAGCTATTTCACTTAATTAAATACATAAAAAAACAAAATATAAAATCTGAAAAACTCAAAACCAAAGAAAATACCAACCTTCACCCATTTTGCTAAGAATCCTGTCTGCAAGATTGAAGAAAAAAGAGAAGGAATCAGCAAACAAATATAATTAAAACATGGCATAACTAGAGATCAAAAGTAATATATATAATTAAAACATGAGACTCGGTGTTAACCCATGAAAACTGCCTAAGTTTAAGGGGAAAAAAGTAGATGTATACTTACATGTGACATATTTTACAAATCCAACTTATAAATCAAACTATTCCAGTCTGGATAAGGGAAACATCAATACAATCTTTTACCCATGAAAATTGTTAGATGACCAAATATATACACTATGCACTTGAAAAGCCATTTTAAATAATAATTTCAGAAAACAACCAGTTAAGCATGTGGAATAACTGGAAGCGATAATTTTAAAAGCAAGCAGATGCTAAGAACACCTAAGGATTGATGGTTGGGAATATTTCACACGAAATATGTGCATCATTTGGCCAAAAAAATGTGCCACACGAATCTTTTTCCTTCCAAAACCCCCTCAGCCATCTGTATCTTTAAAAATGGACCCCCATTTCTAAAGGTCAAAACTTTCAGAAAAAAAGGTCAAGATTTAAACCTCACTTGATAAAAACTGCCTCTTGAAAGCGATATCCTATTATGTGAGTAAAAACCAAAACTTTGATTCAATTAAGTTTATCATACCACAAAATATGTGTTAGAACCCTGTAGCAGAGAAGATAATTTTACTGTACATGTGGTAAACTTACAGCGAGATGTCAAATTATCGCCAACGGCGAATACATAATGCCCATCTTTATCATCAGGTCTCCAAGGAGGCGATCCATTACGAGGAACTGGAACATCCCTGTAAAACATATTTGTGTATGCATAATTGGGCATTGCTCCATTCCCAAAATCCTGCGCACAATACATCGGTGGGAGGACCTGCATTTTACACAAACAAAATTTAAATACAGAAGTCCTAATCTCTTTAGTTTATCAACATACTAAAGCAAAGACCATACAATTTCCTAAAATCACCCATATGATTTCAATTAAGACATTTAAAATCAAATTGGATGAGAATTAAAACCTTAGAAGGAGGAGGAAGAGGAGGTGGAACATCCCATGTAAGACGAGGCCTCTTCCTTGGACGTTTATCCGTGGTCCTGCGCGGCAATTCTGTTATCCTCTGCGTCTCCATATCTTTCAATTCGCTGAATTATCACCAAATCGGTGGATCGATTTCATCCTATTCAAAATAACTGGAGAAAAAAGACGCGGAATTTTGCAAATTCAAGAAAGAAATTGAGAGGAAGATTTAGAGAAATAGAAAAATTTGAGGAATGAACTTGAAACCCGAATAGAAATTTGGATGAGATCAAGAGAGGGAGAAAGATTCGCAGTGGGAGCCAGAGCCGAGGGTTGAATCTAACCAGGGTTAGGTTAAAATAATTGCTGAAGCTTCTAACTGCGGTTAAGATGGCGGGGCCCATGGTTGGTTTATTTTTCGTAGTATCTGATTTCGGGCTGGACCAGTGGACCACCACCGCCACCTCTTCCTTGATGATTGAAGGAGGATTGATTATCGAGAATTTTACACTATTTATCGATTTTTAATTTTTTTTTTTAAAATTATATTTTTATTTAATGCACCTTTAATTTTATTTTTTATTTTCATCAAGTGATTTCAACTCTTTGCTTTATCAATCAACTCCTCAAGCCAAACAAATCAACTCTTCTCTGTCTGAAATCTTCCCAAATTTCCTTGATTTTATCACTCTCTTACAGGATTTTAAATAACGATTTTACGTGAGAATAATTATTAGAATCAGTATAACAATTTCGGGCTGAATGAATAGTATCATTTATTAGTATTATAAACTTTAAAAAAATAATATCGTATTTCGTATCGTATTAAGTAATGGAAAGTTACTTAAATTATCTAATGTATTTAATACTATGTTCTCAGTCCCTAATCTCTATGCCATGAAAAGGTACGAGAAGCATACTCTTTAACGGCTGATTTCTTTTCATTTCTTCTTTTTTGTGTGTTTTTTTTTTATCTCATAGCTCTTCATCAGTAATGGAGCCATATATATTTGAGGATAGGTTATAGTCACCATTAATTTTTTTAAAATATATATAATAATAAATAAATTTCTTAAAATTTTCTTATAAGCTTATTTTTATACTCTATAATTAGGTTCACAGCTATTTATCCTCTTATTTAGACTTTTATTTCTTTACATCATAACTTAGAGAGTCTAGTTCCGCCACTACTTTATGAGAAGTAATTAGCTTCAATTTATAGTTTTTTATTTTTCTTTTTCCTTCAAAATAAATATCTGATAATTCTATTTGCGGATTAATTTAATGTCTAAGTAAACTTCCCTCAGTTATAAACGAGAATAAAATGTTTGTGGACAATGGTTTTGCCTAAAATTAGGTGTTTGCTATGAAATAGATTGCTGTCGATATATTTGGTAGCTAAACACTTGGTTAATAGTGTAAGCTTAAGCAAAGTGTCAACTTAAGCAAGAGCCATCAAAATTGAGAATAGAGAGCATGAGGGGCTCCTCGGGGAGTTTAGTATAAGAAAAACTATTGTTATGAGAAGAAGCATTGATTATCGCAAACAAAGGAGAAGGTAAAGAATTGGAACGGCGGAGACAAATTAATAGACAAGTTTGATGCAGTGAATTTGCCATTCAAGTATGTGTCAGTTAGTTATTGTGTTATTTAATTATTATTATTATTTTATTTTTAAATTACTAAGATATTTCTAAAGTATTTTGAAGATATTTCTATAGTATATTCAGAGTATATCTAAATTATTTTTAATGCGTTCCAATAAATTTTTAAGATATACTCAAAGTATACGTAAGGTATTCCCGTGAATTCCTAAGGTATACCCAAAATATTTCCAATGAATTTTCAAATCATACTCAAGATATTTTTAAGATATTCTGAAAATATACCCAAAATATTCTCAAATTATACTCAAAATATTTTCAAAGTATATCAAACCATGTATACCGAATGTGTACATTTTGGTATATTTTGGACTAACTTTTTTTAATGTATTTATTTTTATAATATTTTTAGGTGATTTTTTTAGTTTAAAAAAAATTTT
>CATIWF010051305.1:0-17818 GCA_949630135.1 Balakata baccata
CTAATTAGCAAAAGATCTCGAGCTCACTTTGAGCCTAAGCTTTCTCTCTCTTACTCTTTCTTTTTCCTTGAGAAAAACTCCAAATCCTTGCTCAAATCTTTCTCTAATATGTTCAATCTCATGTTTGGAGGCTTAGAAACCGTCAAAGAACCACAGGGAGGATGAAATTTCAGATAATTTTAATCTCCATTGATTTAGCTATTTGGATTTATTTTTCGTATGATTTTTCATCCAAAACTATATGTCTGCCTTTGCCACCTTCTTTGAGAAACTCCTTCTTTGAGAAACTCCTTCTCAAGAAAAATGACATCTCTACTCACAACAACAATTGGTTCATTAAGTATATAGAAATAATATCTCAAATTATTTCTAGCAGCAGCATATCCAACAAATCGACCTTTAGTAAACCGTTCCTCTAACTTATTTATGTTTTGCCTTTTAATATAGGCAGGACAACCTCATATCTTAAAATGAGATAATATAAAAGTTTTACCAGTTCATATCTCATATGGAATGAAATCCACAAATTTAGTAGGAATTCCATTAAGAATGTATAACGCTGTTTCCAAATCATATTTCTAAAAGAAGATAGAGAAGTCGGTATAACTTATCATACTATATAATCTTAAAAATATTCATAACCAAAAAAAAACAATGAATTTGGTATTCATTGAGCTCCTAGGTTATCATATAGTTTATTTTGAGGAGGAATCTCATTCTCTATGATATAATGATATCTAAATAAATCAATGGATTTTTAAAGAGTTAACAGTACTGAACAATAACGTTTGATAATAACTGCACAGGTAGTACTCAATGTCAACAATTATTATCTTGGTCATAATATATGAGTCTTTTATGACTCAAAGTTATTTAACTTAAAGTGTCAAGACTGTTCTTTCATGAGTGGTTATGGAGGTGCTCTTGCCTTGTATTGGACTATTCATGCTTGATAATCCGGCTCGTAATCACTATAGTTAGTCATGTAGTGAAACATGAGATTAACAATAATAGGACTTATTACCTTACAGCAACAAGGCAAAATCCTAATGAAGTTGATATTTTGGTTCTGATAAAATAAATTCCTGATTAGGAGAAATATGACTTATTCGATATAAGATTGATATTATTAGTTGAACTAATAATGATAAGTCTTATTTTAATCAAAACGTAAATTATCATTCATTAGTCTATTGATCAATAGGGTTTGACACGTTGTGACCCAAATCAATATCGGGATCTTAACTAGAGAATTTAATATTATAATTTAGAGGTCAAATTAATATTTGATATTTTATTGTTAATTAAAAGAAGAATTTCATAAGGATACTTAATGTGTCCAGGTATATGAGGAATTCGGAAATAGTATCCAATATAATATTAATGAATTAATATTATATTTCCATTATGGTAAAATATTTAATGTGTCCAGATATATGAGAAACTCGGAAATAGTATCCAATATAATATTAATGAATTAATATTATATTTTCATTTTGATAAAATATTGGACCTTATAAGTCACACCTAAATTAATTTGTTTGGTTAGTTAATATTTATGATGTAGGGAGTAATTTAATTGAGAATTAAATTAGAAATGATCACTTATATTATTTGAATTAAAATTAATATTGATTAATTTTAAATATTTCTCCTATATAATTTTAAATTAAAGTGTTAATTAAAATTATTATAATTTAATTAAGTTGTTAATTAAATTGACCACTATGATATATTAAAGTAATTATCATGGTTAATGTGACATTACTTCTCCTATCTTCATTCTATATTTATGTGTCATCTTGCATTAAGTTGTTAATATGCAACTAATGTATTTTTGCCTCTTGCTAAGCTATGATTGGATAATATAAAGTATATATATATCCTATGCATTAAACCTTTAATGCCTTGCCCCCTTGCCTTGCCTTTAATACTATCTTCTTATCTCTTTATTTGCTTTGAGGTTATCCAACATCAAGCAAATAAAGACATAAGAAGATAGAGCGGAGAAAATAGATAGTAATGTGAAAGGCAAGAAGGGAGAAAGAAAAAGAAAGAATGAATAAGATAGAATGAAGAAAAAAGAAAATAAGAAAAATTTCTTCTTGTTCTTTAAAAAAAATTAGAGAGAAATTGGATTTCCTCTAGTTTTAAAAATAAAAAGAGAATTTTGTTGATCATACATATTTGACTAGCAAAGGAGTCTCATTAAAGACAACTCAAGTTTTTTGTCTTTTTGCTGGGTTTGTATTTTGGTAAACTCGGTTCTAAAAGATTTATTCTAATTTTTTATTTTTCTATTTTGTTCTAAAAATCATTGGATGATTTTGATAAATGGATATTATCCATAAAAGTTACAAAATATGATTTGTAAAAGTTATAGATAAATATTCAAGGTTAACATACAAAATGTATTTGTATATCCTACAAAATATATTTGCATGTTTTGATCAAAGGAAAAATTTTTGCAATCTTTACTTTTAACCGAGATCTAAAATTTCTCTCAATCCAAAGAGAATAACAGTAAAATTGCCGTGAAATCAGTTGGTGCTTAGCGAAATGCACCCGATGATGCTGGTAAAGTTAAATGGTACAAGAAGAGGCGAAAAGATTTGTCACCTTTTGGCAAAAAAAATAAATAAATAAAAAAAGAACAAACTCCAATCAAATATTACTTTACTATTGGCACTGGTGGAATGTTCTCCTTAACCCATTACTTAATCTCTACTAGTGTTTTGGTTCTCATAAGAATAGCTAGCGAATTGGCCATAATCATATGGTGTTACAAAAATTGATTTTATTATTAAAAATAAATTAAATTTGTACAGAATTTCGTAACATATAACACCAATATAACATATATATAACAAACATAAATTAAAATGCAAAATATGTGCATGAATTTGTATTATATATCACAAATATAATTTTAGATAATCTATATATAGCATACAAACAATGTCGTTACTATTTGATAGTTACATAAACAATACATTTTTTTATTTTTTATATACTCATTCCTCCGATATTTAAATATTTTATATCTTAAAAAAATTTTGCATACCTGAAAATTGAATCAATACATGATTAAAATACATTTTTATGTTCATTTAGTATTATAAAATTTGGTTCCATCATTAAAAATAAATTAAATTTGTGCAGAATTTTATATTATATAACATTAATGTAACATGCATATATCAAATAAATAACTTAGTCTATGTGAATTAAAATTGTTCATCATTAATATTAATTATGAATAATTTGTATTCATATATAATTTGTATATAAAGCAAGGAAATGACAAATAAAAAACGTATATGATAGTTATTTTAAATTAATTTAAATAAATTTCACATAATTAATGATTTCTTGATTTTAGGGATTTAAATAAATTTATATCTTCAAAATTGGTAACTACTTATTATTATCACTTTATTTTTTTCATACTCATTTTATCAATATTTAATTATGTTATATCTTAAAAAATAGTGTATTCCATAGCATTAAATCAATACACAATAAAATACATTCTTATATTCATTTTGGTGTTACACAATTTGGTTTCATTAATAAAAATAAATTATATTTATACAGAATTTTATATCATATAACATCAATATGACCTGCATATAATAAATATATAATTTGGTCTGTATGAATAATTTTCGTTCATATATAACCTTTATATAGAAAAGAAGTAATAAATAAAAAATGTGTATGAAAATTATTATAATTTATTTTAAATAAATTTTACATAATTAATACTTTGATTTTAAGAATTTAAATGAACTTATATCTTAAATTAGATAATTGTTAATTATATTAAAAAAAAAAAGCGCAAATAGAAAATAAAAATTTTGAAGTAGGGAGAGAGCATTACAGTTATAATAATTATTACACATATTAATGGAGTGATTCGTGTCAAACTCAATATATTAACACAAGGCCCGATTTCATCGAAAATTTAGTGAACTAACGAGGACAAGTAACCCAATTGAACAGACTTGAGTATGCCATTTTCGAATCTAGCTTAACCGATATAATATATGATTATTTCCTTTTATAATGTATTATGTTATTGTGAAATGCTGCCTAACATTTTTTGAATACTCACTTTATAATTGGTTTACATCATTAAATTTAGTCGGTCATGTGCTAACTTATGTATACCTTGAGTAGGGTTAATTTGTTGAATTTTATTTTAATTTTGGTAAAATTACAATTTTTTTTATTCTAAAAGAATAAATGAACTATATTTTTATTTCAATAAAATCATTTTAGATCAATTTCTAATGACACATCAGTTGATATGTCAAATTTTCGATGACAAATCAACTATTATATCAGATTTCTGATAACATAAAAATTTGTCGGAGAATTTAGTAAAATGAAAATATTATTTAATAATTTTTTGGGATAAAATTTTTTTATAATTTTATTGTAGTAAAAGCAAAATTTTGAGACCATATATCAATATAACCCACTTTGATAAGACAATGGGCGCGGGAAATATAAGGTTGTTATGAGATTTATTAAAAACTAAGCTCCTGCTTTAATAATAATAATAATAATAATAATAATAATATCAGAAAAACACAGAATTACTCTAAAAAAAAAAAAAAAAGAAAAGCCAAACCCATCAGGCAAATCATCACATCATCTCCTTGTGACGACATTTCTCTATATTGCTTAAACAAACCTGAAACACAAAATTACAATACATGATGGCTTTACTTGCAACAACATTTTACGCATTGGGAAAAAAGAAAAAGAAGTAAAATACATTTTCATAATGGCATTGCTTAAACAGAAGACTCAGATGCTAATGTACCTGGAAAATTGAGAATCATATTGAAGCTCCAAAATTTCTGTCCTAGTCTGCTTTAGCATTATTTTTTACATATAAATATCGAACACGAGGCATCCAACATCAGGAGTTTCTACTTTCATGAACCTATGACCAACCAAAAACGTAATCAAGAACATAAACCAGTGCCAGTGAGAATGGGTAGAGGAAGTAAGCCAATGAAGATGTCCAGAGAGGGAATGTGCTGCGGAAGCTCGCAAAAGCACCCATCAAAATGCACACAATGAATATAACCAGAACCTCAGATGAAAAGTCCCACGTCAATCCCCTGACATAAACAAGAGCCAAGAATACTGATAGGCAAAGGAGATTATTCATGGTTACTGCTCCATATATCTGTAGGAAAAAAAAAAGGAAAATATCAAATTAGCATTTTGCCAAGTGTTAAATCCTGGATATATGATTTCCCAATTAAATTAACAATATGTGCAAGTTGCTTCTCAACTCCTTGGTGCATGACTATATATTTAAGTCCATGCCTCTAAATTTATCTCCCAAGAGAACACGAGAAAAAGTTAACCATGAAATTGATAGATAAAAATGAGCTTCTCAATTCGCTACTTGTGATGGTGTTCTGGTCATTTCAAAGGTATCTTTTGTAACCCTCCACTTTCTGCCAATGTATATTTTCAAAATTTTCTGTCTCAATTAGGGATAGAGAATACTCTGCCTATGTACAGCCAACCTCATTAGGGATTTCTTTGCTTCTAAGGCCATTCCTACTACCAATAGAGCAAATATATATTATTCAATGTAAAATGGGAAGTGCAGTAAATTCATGTATAACAAACAGCATATAAACCAATCAGAATTTTATAATATCATTTTGATACTATCTTCTTCAGAAAACACAAGTACACTTTTGAACTATCAAGCTAAAAGTAACTGCAGTTGTGCCAGGAAAAAGTTGAATAAATAAATATCCTAAAGTTTTCTTTATTAGGAAACAGTATCAATATGAGAATAGAGAAATAGAAATATCAGAATTGGTAAATGTGAAACAAACCTCAGAAAATGTCAATGAAGCAGTTCTCAAAGTCTTCCGGCTAGCAAAGATGATGGCGGACACAGCTTCACTAGAGTTGGTAGCAAAGGGCAGTGCAATAAATGAGATGAAGAAAGTAGGAATACTTGTTGCATCAGAAAAATTGTCAACAGCATCAACCAGAGGATCAGCAAATGCAGCTGCAATGATAGTTCCTAGCAACAACATCAATACTGCCTTGAAAGAGATCCATCTAGGGTTTTCAACACCCTCTACAACCTCATCACTTTGATCCTCCGCTGGTTCCTCAGGGCCCAGCAGAGTATGCTCCTTCTTTGTTTGCTGTACATGAATCAGCAAAAGGTCATGACTTCAAAAGCATATGCACAAAGAGAGAATCATAACTTTTCTACTTACCATATGAAATCGATCACTTATAAACCTAAACGTCTGAGAGCCAGGATGAGGTGCAGCTGCCCCAGATTGCTTTGCCTCTTCAATCCATTTGGAGATACCAGCAACAAACTCATCAAAATTGATTTTATTATTACGAGATGTATCAAAGTCTTTCATTACTTTATCCACAGCATCATCCCTATCAAGATCAATCTCTTCAAACCGAATCCCCAAAATCAATGCCTTTAATTCAGAAGTAGAGAGTTCATCATCTTTATTCTCATCAATAGCATTAAACAATCTGCAAAATAAATGAAAGTCGACAACTATGAGAGATGGTGGATAAAAAGGCAAGAAAAATGACCAAACGAACATGTTTTGAGTGTTAAAAGAAAGTCCGACTTTAGCATAACATCTCTATTCGGTTGACCATCATTAGTAAGGAACTTTCCCAAAGCACGCTCACTTAAATGTTTCAAAATTCCCGATATCACATGTTTGTGCTTTGCATAAGCAAGTCGTCTCCTCTGGATCCATGGCTGAAAGACCTGCAGTAACAAAATGTGAAAATTCAGACATGCATGAGGAAAGGATCCTAAAATCACAAATAAATAAAGTTAGAATAGGAAGGCACTTAATACTAGTTGTCTGCCTTGATTATTATAACATCCTATGCTTTAGCATCAGAAACTTAAGGACTAATCACATGGCTGGCTAGTGAATAAGGTTAACTCAAGTATTTCTCACTGAGCATTATCTCTAATGCAAAGAAAAGAAAGGTTGCATTTAAATAACCACTCTATTTTGATAATCACAATATTACCAAAATTATTATTGGAAATATTTCTTCAGAAAAAATAGAGAATAAACTGAACTAATTATTTGCATGTTATAGTACCCATAAAGGTATGCTGAGCCAACAACTCATTTGCAGAAACATTAGGAATCTCATAAGGAAAGGATTAATTGAAAAGAAGGATAGATTTCATACCCATTATTAAAATACGGTATGATTATATGCTAAGAAGCACAGACACCAACACGGACACCAATACAGACATGGCGGGACACGGAGATACGGCAAATTCCAAAAAACTAGGCCAGGGACACAGCATAATAAAATAATAAAAAATAATTATTCTTACAAATATTATCCTTAGAAAGCAATTCAAATAAATCAAAAACAAGTGTTCAAATATTATCCTTACAAATATTCAAAGAAACTATAACAATTAAACATAAGTAATATAAAAACTAAAGACTAGAATTTTCAATTAAATCCCATGATTAAGGTAAAGGCAATCTCGAATAAAAATTCGATTAAATCATAGGATTTTCAACAGTATTTACACCTCAAATAATGTGAATAATCTTCAAATTATAATGGAATTCATGATTTTAATTTTTCTCCTAATATCTACTCCTCTTAATTATTCTATATGTCACTCCCCTCCTCTCTTTCTGTTTCTTCCGTTCACTGTTAGTCTATGATCTCTACCTTTCACTTTATTCAATTTTTTCTTCTCCCTCTCTCTCTCTAGCTCTTTGCATTTTCTCTCTATAGAATTTTGAAGTCTTTGGCTTCATTTTTTGCATCACTGGCGCTCTCTTTTGAGCTCGCTTGAGCTTTTCTCTCTGGTTTTTTTATTTCTTCAGGTTGAGTTGTGGACAGAATTTAAGGCGAAATGCTACCCCTACAATTGGATTTTAGATCTAAAGTTTCCGTTTTCTTATCTTTAGAAGGAAGCTTGATGAGTGGGAAGTTAAACTAGGTTTTTAGTTTTATTGGTTTGCTTGTACTGTTGGGTCTGAATTTTTGTGGCTGTTTCTTCTCTGGAGAGAAGGGAGAGGTTCAAATTTGTTAAAATGAATCATAGTTTTAGGGCTCAAGATTCCCATATGCAAATGGCTGCAGCGGCAGTGAAGCAAAGACAATAGTTAAGGGCTTCAATGATGAAGGAGAAGAAAGAGGAGCCTCAAGCCGTGTCCATCCCAGTGTCTCTCGCGTGTCCCAACTGTGTCCAAAGCTTTGATCTCATTTCTAGTCAATGACACGGCATGTGGTGTGTTCAACACATGTCTGAGGCGTGTCCGCGTATCTCTATATTGGACACACAGTCTCCTACTTCTTTTGTTGTCCGTGCTTCCCAGATTATATGTAAACCCTTCCTTTGTAAAATTCATTTATTGTAAATGTTTAGATACACCAGCATAAAATGCAAAACACATTAGCGAATTTTCATATTTTTTGACAAACCCAAAACAAAATAGAGAAGCTTAACTTCTAGTCAAATAGACATTGATTGAAGGGTATTTCAAATCCAAACCAATCCAGATGATCCATAAAATCATTTCAAAAGATGTAACAAGCCAATTCAAAAATAAATGATAATAATAATAATAATAATAATAATAATAATAATAATAATAATAATAATAATAAATAACAAAAGTGATATGAGGCAATAAACACTGTTAGCGATCTTAAGCGGCAAAACGCTTCTGCTAAACCAAAGTTAATACAATTGCAAGTATAGTGTTTGGTCAAATTCAAATGCTTGGGCCAAAATCAATTGAAGCTTCGCATTTGATGTTGTGAAACAAGACACTTGAAATAGAATTTTCAGCCAAAAATGTAGGTGAATTTAGTGGTCTAGTTAAAACTTTAATTGAATTCATTTGTCCTTTATGAAAGGGAAATTTGATGTTATGGGTAAAAAAAAAAATATATCAAGAAGCAAATTTCCATTATTACATCAATAAAAATAAATGTTACCTGATAAAGGCAATAGGAAATCAACATCAAGAGAGATAAAATAAGCGCAATCAAGACGGCTAAGTGCCTTCCTGAAGTTGAATTGAGGAGTTGTGGTAGTTGAACGACAAGAAATGGGATAACAGAGATGGCCATTATCCCTGCAGCATAGCTAGTCCAAATATCAGTACTAACACCAGTTCCTGCAACATAAGAATCTTTGAAGTGTGAATGTATGTATTATTACCTTTATCAAGGTATTACATTTCACAATTGAATGGGTAATATTTCAAAACATAAAGCAATCGAAGGAAAAATAAAATTACTATTTTCATAATCTTGCATTCACAAATATGTAACACAAGCATAGAGCATAGATATTATTATACAACATATCATTATGATATTTGTAAAATAATAATTAAAAAAAAAACATCATATAAATATTTAAAGCACAGATTAGATAAGATATTTTGAATCAGTACAAATTTAGCATGTCATAATGTGTGAGTTTGTACGTGAAAATTATGAAACAATTAAATTTATTTTCTAAATTAATTGTCAAAATATAATAGGTTTTAAAGTGAGCTCAATATTTACTGTTAATGTGTATAAAATAATATTTATATGTGTCTTTTGTATTTAGTTTGAAACAGAAATTCTAGTTATGAAGTTATGGTCGGTTAGCATAACATTGTTTAAATTTTTATCAATAGGAATTTCTATTTACATACAGTGAAAATTGTCAACTAATTAATATTTATTCAAATCTTCTCCAAACATATAAAAATAAATTGACTGCTGAACATAATTTAATCAATATCATACCGAACTGTATATCAAAGTGTAAATATGCAATCAATGTATACTGAGTTTGAACGGTTCTTTTCCAATGATTATATCTTGAAAATTTACATTTTAGATTCCACTCTTTCATTCTATACAGTATCTAATCAAACTAACTCTGCTCTAACTATCTCAAAGTAGCTCAACTATATATGTTTATTTTCTAATTTGTTAACTCCTCAAACTCTACCCATGCAGTATCAAAGCTGCATTGAAATATGTACAAGATATCTCGCCACAATGTTCAAGAGACGTTAATAACTTTAAGCTTAAGAGTCCACAAGATCACCAATGTTTCTAGCTGAAGATAATGCTTAGGGTCTTTGGCAAAATAACACTGATGAAGTCATATACTTCATCATTGTTGCTTTCATCAGGGGCATTTAGTTCTACATGGACCATAAAGTTAATTATGTTTGACCTAGACTAAAACCTCACTATCCTGGTCATAACTTTAGCGAATCACCTTATATATTCCTATTTTCTTATGCGTGAATGAACTGTCTTTTATCTAAATCTACTTTCTCTTTAACAAGTTGGAGCAAATTTATATATATTTCATGTATTCCTCTAAAGTGGCATACCAGTTAAACTGAATCCCTTTGTGTTCTGTCCACTTATTGCAATTGAATCGGTTTCTCGAATATCACATTTGCCAACAACAATGCAGGATCCCCAAATAATTGTAAGCAACATGACAGTTGATCCAGCTAGCAAACCCATCCCAACGGAGACCTGGCTTTGAGCTGTTTCTGTACTTCCTGAAAGTCCAGATACTGAAGGAAAATAGGGAAAGTAAGCAATGAGAGAACTAGAAATATAAATAAATAAATAGATAGATAAAAGCAATTGAGAAAAATGTAGAATGAACATAAGAAACCTAACTAAAGTATTGGACAGGAAAGTTTTTGTTTTTCTTTTACAGATGATATAGACTGGTCGAGTGAACAATCAGCAGTCAGTAGTCGGACGGAAGGTAACAAATTGCACTGCCCCAGCCATGCAGGAAACAACCAAAGGGAGCAAAATTCAGCCATTTGCTATCTAGTCCCACTGTCACTTGCGATTTTACAACTGGGCCAAGTGCCCAATCGAGTGGAGAATAAAGTAGTGAAGTGTAAGGTGCAGTGAAGAGAAGTGAAGCATACCGAAAAAACAAACTGATTCAATATATAAATTTTCAAGAAACCAATCACACAAATATAATGTGTGATATATAATGCTAATTCTGATAGCATTTCATCAATAACACAGAAGTATGATATAAAAATTGATGTACATAATAGAAAATGTGCATATGAAAAGGAAAATTTCAGAGGAATATAACAGAAGATAACGGAATCTCAGCATCAAAGAGTGCCAAGAAGAAGAGAAATATTAAAGAATAGAATCAATAGATAATAATAAAAATAAAAGGCACAACTGTAAAATTCCGTACCCTTGTCTACATTTGAACAATTACAAGAAAGAGGAATAAGAGAGAAAGCATAAGCGTATACAAAAAAAAATCGAATAGAATAGAATCAGATCAGATCAGATCGAATCGAATCGAATCGAATCGAATATGTGTAAAGAAAGCACCATTACCAAGAATGAGCATTGCATCAGGAAGAGCACCGAGAATAGGCAGAAACAAGCCACCGACGATCCCAGGACCCAAAATCTGAAGCAAGAGCTCACTACCAGAAGACAAGTAGGTAGCAGCTAAGAACATGAGGTATCCATAGACAATGATCAAAAACAAGTTACCAAGCGCGGTGGTGGTGCAGGGCAAGAAACCATAAGTCTGCTCACAGGATTCAGCCTCGGCCGAGAGAGAATTGAGGAGGATATAAGATGCAGTGTGGTTGGTGCGGACCCCATCGGAAATTAGATTTAGATTAGACGGAAGAGAGGCGGAGAGGGGGCGGGAATGGACAACAGTGAAGATGGCGTTGATGAGGAGGAGGAGGAGGAGGAGGTGGTGGGGCTTGTTAGAAGGCATGGCTTGGCTGGCTTTTGGGTCACAGTGGGAAGAGGAAAAGCGTAGGCGGACACTAGGGATATGCAGGAGACATATCATAGACGACGTTGGCGTGTCGATAGAACTGGGAAGCGAAACGCGTGACAAGGAACATTCAAGGCAAAGGGAGCAGTCCTAACACCTAACCATGGGGTGGGCCGTTTGAGTGTGACAAATTAAATTAAAAAATATGTTATGATTCCTAAAAATTTCATTATATATTGGTTTGACTATAATTTTTTTATTTCATTAATTTCATTATATCATGGTTTGACAATAATATAATTAATCAGGACGAAACTACAAATATTTAATTTGAAAGATAAATAAAAATTTTATATAAATTTAGAGGGATAAAATATATATTTTTAAAAAATTTATATATATATATGTGAAATTTTTCCTTTAGGCTTGGAGAGCCCGGGCCCATGTGAATCCCCTTCTTTTCATCCATATGATCAGTTGGTCGAATTTAATAGTACATTATTTACCAGAGAAGAAGTCATAGATTGTTATAAGATACAGTAATGCTATACTGTTAAATTTAATTTTTACCATTTTTTTATCAATATTAATATTTTAATATAAATTGAATAATATACTAATTTGAATACAGATTAGACAGAAAGTAAGTAGTACAAATATATTTTTCTATAATATAATATTTCATTATAACTTTTAAATGTGCTTTTCAAGCCAGAGTAATTTATTTTACTCCTATAATTACATTGACAGCTTAATTTAATTTAATATTATTTACTAACTGTACATTGGAAGTTTAAAAATCCAAATGTCTATTTATAAATAAAAAAAAAAACCATGTCTAGAGAAGTCATAGGCCGGACAAGTTTTCCGTTAAATTGATTCTTCTGTTTTTCACAAAAAAAAACAATTCCACATACGTACTTAACGGTCAAATCGAAAGGGAATTGTTACAGATATGGACACGTGGATGCCAATCCTTTTGCCGACTAAAGGTCATCTCAACTGCTTCACTGGGCCTTTTGGATGTACCCACACTTGTCCCCTAGATTTAAGGTAATTAGAAAAAAATATATATATATATTATTATAAAATTTTTATTATATTAGGAAAATAATCAAAAGTAAAATAGGAAAAGAGACTTATTTATTTTTATTTTTTTAGAACATTATTTATTTTTATCTTATTGATAATTATTTATTTATTTTATTTTATTTGTTCTTGAATAATTAGGAGTAAGATAGAGAGATTGAAACGTTTAAATTAAAGTACATAATAAAAAAAGGAAAAGAGATTTAATTGAAATAAATTAAAGTTGAAAATTGTAAAAAAGAAAGAAAACAAATTAAGACTTTCAATTCAAAAAATAAGAAAGAGAATTTGAAAATAATAGAAATGGTTTTAATTGAATAAATAATTAAATTGGAAATAAAATGAGAAAAAATTAATTGAGAAAAAATAAAAATAAAAAAGAAACAAGAAGCAGACTTAATTGAAAAGAAATCAAAGAAGAAAATTAAAGAAAAATGAAAGGGATTGAGTTAGAAATAAATTAAAGAAGGAGATTGAGAAAAAAGGAAAGAATTTAATTGTAAAAAATTAAAAAAATCAAAAGAAATTGATTGATTTAGTTATTTGTCAATTTTAATTATGGTAAGGTAATTCAAACTAATTTCACATCAAAAGAAATCATATTAGATTCGAATTAATAAATTGAAGAATGGAACCATAATATACTTAGGGGGTGTTTGGTTCGGTTATTTGAGGTAATTGATAGCTTTTTGAACCTCTAACAGCTGAGTTGAACAGAAGAATTTGGTAAAATTTCCAAATCAGTAGCTAATAGCTAATTTTAATATCAATAAGCTGTTGTTTAAAAAAACTCTATTTTGTAACTTTTTTCCATCAGCTGTTAGCTTATTCAATTTTATTTTTAAATTGGACTATATTATCTTTATATATTTTATTAATTACAAAATACTTATTTTCTCCCAATTGAAATTTTTAATCAATAAATTATTTATTATTACAAATATAATAAATAATATTTAAAATAGTAATATTATTTATTTTTAAATAAAAAAATATAAAATATATTTCTAATTACTATATTTGTTATTTAATATATTAAGCATAAATAATATTAAATTTATTTATAAATTATACATATATATTTGTAAAATTTTTATTTATAATTAATTAAATTTTATTATTTTTTGCTATCTTAATTATAGTATATAATTATATAAAATAATTAGCTTATTTACTTATACTTCATATAAAAATATGTATTTCGAATAATATATCTCTATTGGTAATTTTACATTGTAAAAACAGCAGTTCAATTTAGAGCTAGTAATTCGCGTCGTGTCGTGTATAATTGTATCGTATTTTATTTCGTATCGTATTTTATTTCGTATTGTGTCTTACTTCACATCATATTTCGTGTATCCATTATACTATACGAAACTATTTGACATGATCAACTAAATCTGTTTACATGTAAATTCATACACGACATGAGATACAATTATATATAAATATTTATATAATTATACAAATAATTCTATGCAATACTTATTATAAAATATACTAATACAATTAATTTTAACATAATTTATTATAAATTTATTATATATAAATATATTATAAATATTTAAAATATTTAGATAAAATCTATTTATGACACGGTTTTTTTGCGTGTCTTAATCGTATTAACACGATTATGATCTATATCCATTAAGTTCAAACTCATATCCGTCTAAGTTTGTGTCTTTTAATTGTGTCGTGTCTCAAATTATCAGCTATAGTTCAATTAATTTTATCAAATATTAATATTAATCAGCTATTAATCAGTCATCATTTACCAGCTATCAGCCACTCACTACCAGCTGCATTCAACAGCTAAATCAAATGAACCCTTATAAAGTTGATTGAAAATATTTTGAAATAAGAAAGAAAGAAAAAGATAGATAAATTTATATGACCAATTATATTCAATTTTTAATTTATTTCTACTAAGTTGATCCATTTCAAAAGAAACTAGGTACTACTGCAATGATTATCAACAATAAAGAAGATAGTTAAATTTTTTTGTTAGTATGTATTTATTTAAATAAAATACTAACTTATTCAAATTTTTATTTTACAAAAAATAAAGATATAATTAATTTGTCATATAATATGGTCAATAAATTTGATATTTTTAGAAACAAAAAACAAATATATATTATTTCTTATTTGTTGTAAGATATTTTATGTAATTATGTTTTACTCAGCTCGTATCCATCCTACTATTGCCGAAGCTTTGTATCTACGTGAGGTGTGTCAAGCTGGCTTAAGGATGGAGGTTATTCTTATATGCTGCTGGAGTCCGATGCAAAGGTTTTTGGTTGATGCAATTACTTATCCAAAACCTAATTTGTCTGAGATTGTATTGTGTTGATGGCAGATTTTGCATGTTGTAAGCTTTCTTTTGTTAAAAGGGAAGCAAATAAGACTCTTCATAGTCTAGCTAGAGTTTTTTATTTCCAGCGGCAGACCCAGACTCTAACGTGAGAGGAACAGACTTATTTTGCAGAGAAAATTCCTGAATTTAGAAGACAAATATAATTTTTTCAGATGAGCAAATATAAAAAATATAAATTTATATACTATTATATATATTTTAAAAAAAATTAAAGAGAAATAATTCACCGCTTTTAACTATATGTGGTTTTACCTCTGCTTATTCCTATGCTTCTTCTTGTTTTTGGCAGTCTCTAAAATTATTTTTATTGGAGATGTTGGTCTTTGATGTAAGGTGTTGATTTAATTAAGTTGTTTGTTTGCTTAAAATGCATTAAAAAAAAAAAACCTTCCAGTAATATATGTTCCTTAATTGGTAAGGCATATATGGGTCCCTTTGAACCTTTTGGAAAAAGGAAAACTGCACATAACACACGTTTTCGACTTTTCAATAAAGAGAAAGAATCCGAACCGAATCAAATTAAATTCAATCTATTCAGTTAGATTATTTTTAAAATTTTTAGTTTATTTAGTCTGATTGAAAATATTAAAAATTGATTAAATTAAACTGAATCTTTTATAAATTTTATAATGATTAATTCTAATTTTTATATAAAATTAAAGAAATTATAATTTATAATAATTAGTTTAATTTGTTATATGATATATGACAATTTATTTTAATTTATGTTAATTATTCTTAATTTTATATTAGTGATAATTGAATTTAACTTATATTAATTTACAAAGTTTTGATTTTAGTTTATAGTAATTTATAAAGTAATAATAATTGATTTTAATTTATATTAATTGGTAAAATTATTATGATTTTAATTTTTTTTATAATTAATAGTCGGTTCGGTTTTAAACCTGATGTACACCACTAAATATAGCAGAGGCCAACATGAATTATAATTTGTAAGGAGACTCTTCAAAGTCAAACCAAGGTTGCTCTTTATAATTTTAATCATTTTTTTTCATCTTACAATAATTTAAATTAATTGATTAATAATATTGCAAAATACATATGGTAGGCTTCTATAATAAATGAAAAAGTATGAAATTAATTAACGTTTCTCTAAAAAGCAAAATTAAAATCAAATTAAATATATATTTTAAAAAAAAAATAAACAATGAAAGAAGTGCTTTAAATAAAATAAAATGATAAATGATGAAAGAGGTGATTTAATTAGCATACAAAATAAAATGATGAATAATGAAAGAAGTGCTTCGGCTTTGTTAGCTTATGTATCCTCAAATTAAAAGGCTTTATTAGCTTATGTGAACTTTCACTGTATCTAAATTGCATTAGTGACTCATGAACTTTAATATTTATAACATTTTATGACTCCTAAGTTTCAAAATATATCCAAACTTATCATAAATTTAATATAAAAATCCAGAATTTTTTAAATAAGGAGTGATGTGTTCATATTTGTTATAGTTTTATAGTTGCTTTTAGTTGTTTAGTTTTCTTGTTTTTATGTGATTTATAGATAAATTTGATATCTAATTGTGTTTTTCATGATTTTAGGTTTTAGGTGAAAGAAATGAGCATGAAAGATATGTTTTGATGTTGATTTGAATTATAGAGGTGTTTTGGGTGACAATGGAGTCCATTGGAGGTGTTGAGGAAATAAGGAAAATTCATGTGTGAAGAAAAGTTCATCGCGACGTCGTGACGACCATCGCGTGGTCGTGACAGGATGAAGGCTGTGTGCAGTCTGTCACGAGCTCGTGATGCCCATCGCGTGTAAGTGATGCCGTGTGAGAGGAGTCAGCAGTCAAGTTAACAGAATCGCACCTTATCACGAGCTCGTGACGCCCATCGCGTGCACGCGACGACTTGACAGTGCAGAACACGTGGATAGCTATCAAACCCGATTTTTATCAACTCTTTTAGGGTTTTTCACTCCTATAAAAGGAAAATAACATATCTAAGAAGGGAGGCAGAGTGGAGAACGAGAGTTTTAGTCATTTAATCAACCTCTTTCTTTGAGATTTGTGAGAGACGAATTCTAGGGTTTCAAATCTCTTCATCTTCTCCTTCAAATTCCTGCACACACAAGAGGCTTCTTGGTGGACAATCTCATTCTTCAGCAGATCAGTTGTTAGAGGAAGAAATTATTTTTGCTATTGAGAATTATTTTGACTTGGGCTTGAAGGATTGGAGACCACCAACCTCCAATTTCCAGATTTGAAGATTTAAGGGAGCATCACAACTTTTCTCTTCTTCTCAATTGTTGCTGCAATATTTGTTTGACTATGAATATTACATTGATTTGTTTAGTATTCATGTTAGGCTAATTTCTTTTTGAGAGCTTGGTTAACGATCCCAATTTTGTAATAAACTCCCATTATTTTGTTGAATTTATTATTTCCATTTCAATTTAATTGCACTTAATTAATTTCTAGTTTAATGATTGATTGGCCAACAATGATTGAATTAGGAATGAATATGTTAGGGTTTGATTA
>CATIWF010051306.1:0-11556 GCA_949630135.1 Balakata baccata
GAATTTTTTTTATAGTAAATAGGGCCTACTTGTCCCTGCCTATCTCTTCTTTCTCATGTATTTCTTTTCTCATCTTACTCCCCTCAAATGTAAATTAAGGTTTTCTATTTTTGAAATATGTAATTAGATTACATAGGATTAGGATAGAATGGAGATGCAAAGGAGCAAGAAGCAAAGAAGACGGTTGTTACCTTGTATTGATTCAGTTACATTGTCCCTATTAATTAAGGACTCTTGAGAACGAAATGGTAAAAGTGATAAACATGGAAAATCTTCATCACAATATAATGTACATATTCAAAGATATGAATTTTTAAATATAGCATCTTAAGATTGCATAAGGGCAGAAACTATGGAAAATTTTGGAATTTCACCAAAAATTGTATAATACTCCAAAAATTTTGAAATTGAAATAAGTAATAGCCTTATATGTTAAATTTAATTAGAAATAAGAATAACATATATTGGACAAGTATAGGAAAAGTTCTAGAATCAATAGTCCTAAAAGGTCATGTTGTCAATTAGGGAAACTGTAGTTACTTATTTAAACCAAATTAAGAATAAGCATTCCAACAATGTATAGATCAATGGTATTTTCAAATTAGGCTCACGATAAGTTAATGAATCACAACAGTAGACAAGCACCATAATCTTGGATTTTGGAAAAGTTCCAGTGAGGTCTATACATATTTGTATTTTAGTTCGTCATTTTACATGTTAGTGTGTGTTGATTGTAGATGTCCATGTTTAATTAATAACTTTGTGTACTGTGACACAATCATGAACTTGAGATAATATATTGGATTATTTATGTACTAATGGCATGATTTATGGGTTATAAAGATAGAATGTACGTGATGACATAATTTTAACTTTGTGATTAAATTGTAGTGCAAATGTAAAATGAATATTAATTATGGTAAATAAATATACATGTGATGGAAATAAGTTGATAATGATTTGATATACCCATTTCTCTACAATGGACTAGAATGAGGATAGATGGTGCACCATTAAGGGGAAATGCGATACCAACTTTGTAACGCCCACAATTTTGGGCCTAGAATTTTTGTGGATTTTTGAGGGGTCAGCTCTGAACTGAGTGGGGTATAGTATGGTGAAAGGATAAATTGCACATAAATTGTCTATGAAAAAGTTCGTAGTCAAACCACTGACTTTCTGGTTAATTGAGGGTCATGATGTGTTGCTAGATACCGCTTATACCTTACTTAAATTAATCAATAATTTAAGTGGCCAACACAACCGAGAACCTAATGGGTCACATACTTTGGAGATGTGAAGAAAGAGTAAAATGGCTTTGGGTGGGATTCAAAAATCTAAAAGAATCATATTGAGTCGATTCGCGATAAGATCGCAAAAAAATCACTCGAGGAGGGTTGACAGGCCCTTGCGCGAACGCGCAACTACTCGATATTAGCCATATAAATGGCTTTGATTGCCATTAACTCTAACAACTCTTCATTTTCTCTTCTCTTCAATTTTGATCTATCAATCTGATTTTCTTTTATATCTAAAAGACTCCAAAAGACGTTAAATAGACAAGAAAAAATTTTTGGCAGAAAAAAATTTTGGAGACAACAAGAAAAATTAAAGAGTTTAATTTTTTCTCTAATAGGAACATACTCATTGCTGGCACTTTGAGGTGTGTTCAAGTCATCTCCCTAGTAGTTTCAACCTCTCATCTTCGCGTGGATATTGTTAGAGACAATCCGAGATTGGATTGTTGTGGTTTGCTACAACCCAACAAGGTGTGAAGTTGAAGAAAAATCAATAAATTATAAAGGTATAATTTCTGAAGTTTCCTTTGTTTTAGTTTAAATTGGTACAAGTAGAATTATTTGATTCAGGTTTTGATATTTTTTTTCTGCTACTACTTAGTATATTAGATACATGTTCAAAACCTAACGTTGATATCAAAGCCCCCTTTTGCCTATTAAAATTAATTTTAATTTAAGGTGTACTTAGATTGCACGGTTTTGACAATTTTCGATCTATCGGTTTGTAAAATTGAAATTAATTTGTAAAATTTGTTTTACATATTTTTATTTTTATGATCTGATTATGAGATGATTGAAAATGATTATATTGATTGAAAAATGGTTGGAATATGATTCAAATTATTAATTTCGAATTTATTACAAAATCGCTGAAAATTGCATTGTTGATAAATATGTGATGTTGTTTGGCTTAATTGTTGGGATTGTTCATATTTTTCTTTTAATTTGATTATGGAAAACTTATTTAGATATATTGAGAATGCGTCTAAATCTCTAAAAATGTCCAATAAATAATTAAAAATTATTTTAATTAATTTTTCAAACAAAGACTGAAATGGGTTTGTTTTAGGATACGCAGTGAGACAGTTTTGTTTGATTTTTTTTGTATGTAAATATTTCACTTCCAGCACCTTGAAATAATAATGTGATTAAAAATATTTTATTTTGATGTTAGATGCATACCAAAATCAAATTTCTCAAATTTAAATTTCCAAATTAATTATAGACGGTAAATGAGTCATTTTGAGCATCTTATGTATTGATTCGTTTGTCTTGATGATTTTGGCTTGTGCCAAAATTGGTTTGATGGACTTGAGCTGACCTAAAGATATTTAGAATGATGAATTGAGGTTCTGAAAATTTTGGGAATTTTTTAAATTAATTTTTATTTAATTTAAGTTGAGCAAATGACATATTTAGTATGACTAGAAAGTGGCATGTATATTAAAATTAAATTGTTTAATTTTTTACATCATAATAATTTGATTTTAAGGTGAATTAATTCTGGAAATATGGAATTTAATTTAATTTGATTAATTATTAAATTCCACATTAAAATGACATACAAAATTAAATTGACCAAAACAACAAAAGTAGACAATTTCGCTTCAAGTGTTGAATCGACTTTCAAATTTGTAATAAAAAATTATCACTACCTATATTATTTTAATTTTATGCATTAGACAATGCATGCTAGGGATATATGGAAAGGCATGATGTATGATTATGGACTTAAGCACAATGTGATTGAGCATGCACGATTTTTGTTTTATGGTAAATAGGGCATGCGTGTCCTTGCCTATCTCTTCTTTCTTATGTATTTATTTTCTCATCTTACTCCCTTCAAATGTAATTTGAGGTTTATTATATTTGAAATATGTAATTAGATTAGATAGGATTAGGATATAATGGAGATGCAAAGGAGTAGGAAGCAGGGGAGATGGCGCCATAAATAAGAAGACTTATAAGTAGGAATTTGATTTCTATTTTTTGGTTGTAATTCATGCATATACATAGGTAAGACCCAGTCAATCTCTCTTTGGCTCAAGAGAGTGATTTTGGTATGTCCATAATCATGCCATGTAGTTAATGTAACTATCTTTATATATCCATGCGATGAATGTATGATATATAAAAAGCATGCAATGATAACATGATGAGACTAAATTAACAATGCATGTTAGGGATATATGGAAAGGCATAATGGATGATTATGGACTTAAGCCCAATGTAATTGAGCATGCATGATTTTTGTTTTATGGTAAATAGGGCATGCGTGTCCCTGCCTATCTCTTCTTTCTTATGTATTTATTTTCTCATCTTACTCCCCTCAAATGTAAATTGAGGTTTTCTATTTTTGAAATATGTAATTAGATTAGATAGGATTAGGATAGAATGGAGATGCAAAGGAGTAGGAAGCAAGGGAGATGGCGCCGTCCATAATCATGCCATGTAGTTAATGTAACTATCTTTATATATCCATGCGATCAATATATGATATATAAAAGCATGCAATAATAACACGATGAGACTAAATTAACAAAATCGCTCGCTAAATAAACAATTATGTCTTACACCTTCCTTTAATGTGGAGAGAACCAAAGTTCTTCTAAAGTTACAGCTGTTGAGTTGCCTCCAGCTCACTTTATAAGAATATGTTCGAGCCATTGAAATTAGATTTCATGATTAATGGGTTGGATGTACCCAATATCATTTATTTGTTGGATTTGCGCCAAGGTCAATGAGTATTCGAGGCAAAGTTGGGTAAGTGTACATGAGATATGCACATATCAAGAGTTGATAGCCCAATATGTGTGCACACATCAATTAGTTGATAGCACAAGATTCAATAGTTGCGTGGAAATGCAATTGGTATGGATCATATACCTACCAACTAAACTAAAGATGGTTTGTTGAGTTGCCTCAAGGTCATTCTTAGCAAATTGGATATTGACCCACTGAGAGAACTTCCATATAGGTTCTCGGGTTCATAATGAGGGCTGTGGACTTGTAATAAAATAGTAGGAGTCATAATACATTTTATTAAAGACTTAATATCATGCATTCATTCATGTATACACTTCTATAATCTCGATCTTTACATCTAAATTGTTAGAATCATATTATTCAATGTGAATCAAAGCATAATCATGAGTCATACATTTTGACTAACATAAGCTTCCTTGACTAGCGTAATACTAAGAATGGTTCTCAAATCCAAAAGGTTGCCAAAATCTCAGAATAGCCATTTTCCTTCCCTTAACGCTTGAAGTGCAAAGTATTATAAACAATTTGCAAACAGGAAGCGCTTGGATAACAATGGATTGGTCCTAAGTTGTTCAAACTTCAAAAGCAACATGGAAATGGATGCAAAACCATTATGTCTCATTTAAAGAGATGGCCAATGAGCAATCTCACATTGAGTGATATGAGATATCTAAATTGCTCTACCACTCCAAGATGATAGAAGGGAGATCTAAAATGCAACATGCATTATAGATAAAAGGAAAAAGTAGAGAGACATCTTAAAAGGTACTTCCATTATAGCAAGAATTGAAAAATGGAAATGGAATAACAAAGTTTATTTTGAAGTTTTCAAGAAGTAGAAGAGAAGGCATATGGATGCACCTTCTACTTCAAGTAAATTTGATAAAGAGGATAACATTGTTTCTTATAATAATACATGGGTATTAGATACTGCATGTAGGTCTCATATACACAAGATATGCAAGACCAAAGAAACAATAGAAAGCTTAAACAAGGAGAGTCGAAACTGTGCACATTGGCCATATATCAATAGTTGCTACAATAGGTATAGAGGCTTAAGTTTCCACACTCTCTAGTAAGCTTATTTACAGGTTTAAACAATTGCAATTTTGTTTTAGTTTATGAATAAAGAATCTAATTTTTTTTAATAGTTAAACAAAAGTTTTTCATTTGACTATTAAGAACAATTGTTGTTTTGTGTGGTCAAATTATGTTCCTTATGAAACTAAAACATTATGCAATAGAGTTTATAATTTTGGAATGCTTGATTATATCCTCAATATTAAATTTAAAGGATTGATGACCTAAAACCATAAATTATGGCATTGTCAACTCGGGCATGTAAAAGAGAATCACATGATGAGTTATAGTAACTTGGGGTCATTTGATTGCGAATCATATGACACATGTGAATATCATTTGCTAAGCAAGTTAACAAAATCACTTTTTAGTAAAAAATGATGAACATGCAAAAGGACTGATGGACCTTGTACATATAGATGTATGTGGACCAATGTTCTTGCATGCCATAAATGGTTTTGTGTACTTTATTTCCTTAATAATGACTGCTCATAATTCAGATATTTATATATGGTGAGATACAAATTTGAAACCTTTGAAATGTTCAAATAATTCAAAAATGAAGTAGAGGAACAATTTAGTAAAAATATTAAGACACTTAGATTAGATCAAAGTGAAATAATATTTGAGCTAAATGTTTCAATGTCATATAACAGATAATAAGATTTTATTTGAATGAACCATATTTTATATGCCATAGCATAATGATGTGGGTAAAAGGAGTAGCCAAACCTTGTTAGACATGGTGAGGTATATAATAAGCTTTTAAAATTCTTTAAAGTTCCATTTATGGTCATGCATATGGGATTATGTTTATGTGGTAAACATAATACTTTATCAGTCAGTTAATGTTGTTCCATATAAGATATGAAATAACATAAAACTTGTTCTTCATAAATGAAAGTTTAGGATTATCCTAATAGGTTTTGAGCATGTATCACATACATATTACGCAGCGGATAATAAAATTTTTCAAAAGTTGGATCAAATGATTCTACTTGTGCCAATTAAAACTAATTTGATAAAGGAAAATTCAGAAATTATACCTTTATAATTTCTTGAATTTTCTTCAACTTCTCACCTTGTTAGGTTGTAGCAAACTACAATAATCCAATAATGGATTATCTCTAACAATATCCACGTGAAAATGAAAGGATGAAACCACTAGAGAGATGACTTGAATATACCTCAAAGTGGTACCAATGGTGTATGTTCTTTTGAGAGGAAAAATTAAAATTTTTGTCGCCAAAAAATTTTCTCCTCCCAAAAGTTTTTCCTTGTCTATTTTCTGTCTTATAGGCTTTTTTGGATCCAAAACAAAATCATAAAACTAGATCTAAATTGAAGAGATGAGAAAATGAAGCATCGTGAATAGTGAAATGGCCAAGTGGCCAATTTATATGGGAATTGGGAGTTGCTGTGCACGCTTGCTGGGCTAATCGGCAGGCCTGTTAGGCCACCTGGCCCTCACGGGTCCATCAACTTCCCCAACCGATTTTTCATTGTGATCTTATCGCGAACCGACTCGAAATAATTCTCTCATATTTTGGATCCCATCCAAAGCCATTTTACTCAATCTTCATATTTCCAAAGTGTGTGATCATCAGGTTCCCGGTTATATTGGCCACTTAAATTATCAAATAATTTAAGCAAGTATGAGTGGTATCTAGCAACACATCATGACCCCCAATTGATCGGAAAGTCAGTGGTTTGACTACAAACCTTTCCATAGACCATCTTCAGGATGTTCTCACTCTAAGTAGAGATTCCCGAATAATGATCCCGATAAGAGGCCGTAGATATACTCTCCCTCTATCAAGAGCGATGAATCCTCTATTGGCTACCCAATTACCTTTGAATATCTCAAACCATACCCAATCACCACTCTATGAGCGACCTCTATAAGGCAACAAAGAATGGAGTCAAAGCACATAATCAGTATCCAAGATATCCTTGAGTACCTTAAGTCTAAGGATACTTGCCCCATTGCTATGATGAGACTATCATTGACATTTGAATAGATAATCCATATGATTGTCTAATAGCAGGTCATCCAATGTACTTGACTACTCTTATCAAGCATCCATATGTTAACTTTGAACATCTCATGTTTACAACTTATGAGATCTGCTGTTTGATCCAATCAAGGAGTATAACCTATGCTAGTCTATCCGGATCAATAATGTCCCATCTTGTTGATCTTATGACTAGGAATAATTTAGTTATTAACATAATTACACATGATCCTATCATGATTTCCTTTATGCTATGTTTCATATTATGGACTTTCATTAATCAGTTTAAGATATATATCAATTCATATGCAAATGAATACTAATATAATGAAAGAATGCCTTTATGAATATGTACACTAAGTGCATGAGGTGATTACCTTTTGGCCACATCTCTAACATATCCTACTTAAGAGAAGTAGATAATGTTCGATTAGTTAAAAGCTCAATCTAACCCAACATCTATATGTGGGATAACCAATGAGAGTCAATTGGATATTAGTTTTACCACTATTTGAACAAAAGGTGTTTATTCAAAGTACACTATCTTTCAAAAGAAAGAGTCTCATCTGTAAGAATATAGTAGGAGCAAGATTGAACTGAATGAAGTTCAATTATACCCAAGAAGACACGAATCAACTGACAAAGCCTAAATATGTTATTCATATAAATGAAGTAATAGCAAGACTTTATAAAACATAAGAGCTTTATAAGTAAAGTAGGATATGCATTGTTCCCAAGAGATATAGATCTCTTATAAGTGAACAAAATGGTCGTATTGTTCACATAGAATAATGAGCCTACAATTTATGAAGATATTCTGAAAAGTTTAGAATATGACTAATGACTATAAGCCATAAGTCGAATACGAATTTCATATCGGTAAACCAAGTAAAGATTTTGGTTGATCCACCTAATGGGACAAAGCCCCATTAGGTGCAAATGCATTTTTAAGAAGATTGACATGGAAAGTAATGTAGTTGTCTATAAAGCTAGAGTTGGTAGTTAAAAGACATCGTTAAAGTCAAAGGTTGGCTTTGACAAGACTTTTTACTCTATATACTATGCTTAAATCCATCATGTAACTCCTAGCCATTGCTACTTATTGTGATAAGATTTTGTAAATGGATATGAAGATAGATTTCATTATGGAAATCTAACTTAAGATGTGTACATAACCTAAGAGATTCATATATAATGATGGCGAAACATGATGGAAATTGCAAAATCCATTGATGGATTGATGTAAACATCCGGGAGTTGAAACATCCAAATTGATGAGGTAATTAAAGAGTTTGTTTTTCTCATAATATGTGGATGATTGTTCATAGTAAAGTATGTGGAAGACATACCATTAGTAGCAAATGATCTCTCATTTCTAAGTTAGTCAATTTGTTATTCTAAAATAATTCTCCAAGAAGAATTTTAAAAGTAACCTGCCAAAAGGAGATTAAGATCTATAGAGATAGATCTAAAAGGTTACTCATTCTTTCTTAGTCTACATAGCTAAGAAGCTAAAGTGGTTAGCATAAAAATGTCTATGAGAGGATCTATTCCTATGATCGATAGGATTACCCTATCTAAGTCTTTATGTCCAAAGACATAAGACAAATAGACTAGCAAGAATGAGATTCCATAAGCCTAGGCTATTGGATTCATTATGTATTATGCTGCGTACTAGGCCCAATGGATATCATGCTATGAACGTCATGAGTGGATATCAATAGGATCCGGTCAAGGGTTTATGGGTGACTATCAAGGACATCTTTAAATACATGAGAAGGATAAGGATGTATTCTTAGTTTAAGGAGATAGTAAGCTTAAGTTAAGCAGGATTATGGATGCCAGCATCCAATTCGATGAGGATAACTCAAAATCCTAGTCATGCTATGTATTCACTTTAAATGGTTGTGCAGTCGATTGAAAGAGTTCCAAATAGGTGATGGTTGCGGATTCCATAGCTGAAAGTACATTATAGCTAAGGCCCCTAAAGAAGCGGTTCGGATAAGGGAATTCATCACAAAGTCATAATTGATTCCTAGTATTGTAAATCCAATATGACTGGAACAATAATAGAGGCATTGCATGTGCAAAGCAATCTTGGTCTCATCAAAAGGTCTAAACATGTACTCAATCTTATCAATTGATTAGAGAAATCAGTGGTAGTTGTAATATAATGAGAGAAAGAGTTCCCACTGATCATAAAATATCTTATCAAGTCATTAGACCAAAACTCCTAGTCATATCCTCGCTTGTGCTATAATTTACAAAGGCGATCAGTTTTAGTACAAGTGGGAGATTGTTAGAGATGTACCCAAAAGGCAATCGTCTCCAGTAGTTAGTGTACACATTCATGAAGACATTCTTTCATTATATTAGTATTCATTTGCATATGAATTAATATAGATCTTAAATTGATTAATGAAAGTCCACGATATGGAACATAGCATGAAAGAAATCATGATGGGATTATGATAATGAGATTCCTATCTTGTGTAGTTATGTTAGTATCTAAATTATCCCTAGTCATAGGATCAACAAGATAGGACATTATTGATCTGAATAGACTAACACATGTTATACTCCTTGATTCGATCAAGCAGTAGATCTCATAAGCTGTGACCATAAGATGTTCAAAGCTAACATATGAATGCTTACTAAGAGTAGTCAAGTACATTAGATAACCTACTGTAAGACAATCATATGGATTTTCTATTCAAATTTCAATGATAGTTCATCATAGCAATGGTGCATGTATCCGTAAACTTGAGGTACTTAAGGATATCTTGAATATTGATTATGTGCTTTGACTCCATTCCTTGTTGCCTTATAGAGGTCTCTCATAGGGTGGTGATAGGGTACAGGTTAAGGTATTCGAAGGTAATTGGGTAGCCAATAGAGGATTCACCGCTCCTAATAAATGGAGAGTATACACACGGCCTCTTGTCGAGATCATTACTCAGGAATCTCTGGCGAGAGTGGAAACATCCTGAAGATCAGCTTCAGTGACAGGTCTAATAGAGTAATGAGTCCCAAAGACAAGATCAAACATTACTTAGGGTTGGTGTGATGTTGTTCGTCCAGTAGGAGCTGACACATAGTCCATGCTCTGAACCGAGTGGGGTATAGTGTGGTGAAAGGATAAATTGCATAGAAATTATTTACGAAAAGGTTCATATTCAAACCACTAACTTTCTAATTAATTGGGGGTCATGACGTATTGTTAGATATGGCTCATGACTTGCTTAAATTAATTGATAATTTAAGTGACCAACATAAGCGGGAATCTAATGGGTCACACGCTTTAGAGATGTGAAGAATGAGTAAAATGGCTTTGGATGGGATTCAAAAATATGAGATAATTATTTTGAGTCGGTTCGTGATAAGATTGCGGGAAAAAATCGCTTGGGGGGTTGACGGGCCCGTGGCCTAGTGCAGCTCGCAATTCGCCATTTAAATGACCTTGATGGCCATTAACCCTAACAACTTTTCATTTTCTCCTCTCTTCAATTTTGATATATGAATCTGATTTTGTTTTGGATTTAAAATACCCCAAAAGACATAAAATAGCAAGGAAAAATTTTTGGAGACTAAGAAAAATTAAAGAGTTTAATTTTTCTTCTCAAAGGAACATACTCATTGCTAGCATTTTGAGATGTGTTCAAGCCATCTCCCTAGTGGTTTCTGATGGGTTTTGAGCATGTATCATATGATGGGTTTTAAGCATGTATCATATATACATATTATACAGCGGAAAATAAAATTTTTCAAAACCCGAATCAAAGGATTCTATTTGTGCTAATTAAAACTAATTTAACTTAAGAAAATCCAGAAATTATACCTTTATAATTTCTTGATTTTTCTTCAACTTCTCACCGTGTTGGGTTGTAGCAAACCACAACAATCCAATCTTGGATTGTCTCTAACAATATCCATATAAAGATGAGAGAATGAAACCACTAGGGAGATGGCTTGAACATACCTCAAAGTGGAAGCAATAGTGTATGTTCATTTGAGAGGAAAATTAAACTCTTTAATTTTCTTGTCTCAAAAATTTTTCTTCTCCCAAAAATTTTTCCTTGTCTATTTTCTGTCTTTTAGATCTAAAAGAAAATTAGAAAACTAGATCAAAATTAAAGAGAGGAGAAAGTGAAAAGACATACATCAAAAATGGCCAATTGGCCATTTTATAGGCAATTGTGCGAGCTGCAGCATGCAGCCCACCTAGGCCTGTTGGCTGGGCCCAGCTGGCCTGCCAGGTGTCACGGGCCCACACTTGGGACCGTGTGGCACTCACTTGGGTCGCGTTCAAGCAAGTCAGCCAAGAGTTATTCCGCTAATTCTGCATATAAGGGACATTGGTTAGATTCGGGCCAACGACTGAATAACCAATAGCAATT
>CATIWF010051314.1:0-11440 GCA_949630135.1 Balakata baccata
TAAGTCCATATGCATATGCATTTGCAACAATCATTACTCAACAATTGCATTTGTATCACATTTGCATATTCAATCATCAATCACTTCATATAAGAAAACATATAACCTAACCACATATTTAAGTCATTCATCACTTTTTCATATCATATCCATACCATAACAATCATGTAATTCATATAGCAACAAGTCAAATCACATTACATGTAGCATGTAATAATCACACGTACATAAGAAATCGTTTGATAATTAAACTCACATTTTCTTTTGCTAATAAGCCTCTATCTTACTGTCTTTCACTTTCTTGAGATTCTCCTATATGCTGTGGACCTAATTGAATGTACACTTGGTCAATTGGTAGCTAAATAAACTTAGTGAAACTTAAATAAATTGAAATATGAATTTTAAGGACCATTAACTAGGGTTTGGTCTAATAGCAGGGTGACTTTCATGTGTTCATTAGCTTATAACTTTTTCTATACTAGTCCAATTTGTATGATTCTTATTTTTAATTAAAGCTAACATGTATAGATACCACATATCAAAATTTCAGACAAATTGGACCATTGTGGAATATTTTATGCAATTTATAAACATGTTCTGTTTTTCTAACCTGTTTTTGACCATAGGCAGTTTTGAGATACCAATTTTGCTTCTTCATATCTTACAACGTGTAAGTCCTATTTGTATGAAACTTTGTATACAAATAGATATGTTAAAATAAAAAATTTTTCATGTATGATAACTTTCATCCATTCTGCCTCTAAGGTCCTCATATGATTAAGTAATTGGGACTGGTCAGAAACAGGGCTGGCATCCAGACCAGTCTGACTTGTTAAGGCTATAACTCACAACATACATAACATATTGAGGTGAAATTTGTGCTAAATTTTAGTTAAGACATGTACCGATAACTTTTATGCCTAATTGTACCTCGTGAAAACCGACTTCTTTCTTTTGCTTTTGTGGAATTAATCATTCCCTTTCTTTGACAATTTACAGATTATGTCTATAAGAAGCTCAAAATGGGCAAACAACTGACTGGACCTGCCCAGGACACTAAGCAGGCAGCTCAAATATGGAATAGGCATAACTCTCTTACCTATAACTCAACATCCACCCATAATCTGGTCCTAAAATTTGGTATATCACTGGATAACACATATATCTACAACTTTCATGTTTTGAGCTTCCTCAAATACTAACTCTATCATATAGAAATAGAATCAAAACAGAAAGTGATTCAGTTAGGTTCCTCAATGGAACCAGTTCTAGTCCGATGCCCATATCTTTCTACAGAGACCAAATCATGCAAAACCATTTATATAGACTTAAACTTAAGACATAAAACTACAAGTTTTCATCTTTCCATAATTAGTGTCTATGGCTTTCAAAATCGAGTTACAAAATACTGCTTGTGATTGACCCGAATCAGTCATAATGAATACTTAAAGAAGAAGAGATAATTACTTACCAAGAACGAGCTTTCAAGGGCTAAATTTATAGAAAAACTTAAGTGAAACAATAAAGAAAAGAAGGCTCTTATGGGGGAAGAAGAAGAAGAAACGGCTGGGGAGAAAAGGCTATTCAGAATGTGTGAAAAACAACAAAATGTGCAGCACTAATAAGCCAAAAATTGCCTATCTTTCTTTGTCCTTTCTTCCTTTTCCTTTTCTTTTTTTTTAATTTCTGTCATTTAATTAATTTATTTTCAATACCTTGTCATCCTTATTTAATTTATAACTTGACATGTGCGACTTGCTCTTATTACGATAAACCAACCAGTAGCAAGTCTACCTCATGAACATGTTCTAGCTAAAATCCCTATGTATGCATGTGTTTTGTATGAATGACATTTATAAAATGAATATATCTAAATGGAATGTGTGTAATAATGCATGTGGGAAAGTTGAGGATGTTACATATATGATTAGGTTAGTAGGGTGGCTTCAGCTCTGAGAGCGCCCCTATTCACAACCCGTATTTGTTAGTCTAGTATAGAGTAACTGGAAAAATTAAATGAATGAATAAGAAAGAGGTAAATGTATTACTGTCCTTATGAATACAGGAATGACTTTCGCTTACCAAGTACACTATTGTTGATGTGGCATGAAATATTTTGGCGTGATAATATGACATGACTGATACTAATGGTAATATAGAAAGGTTATGTTATAATGTGATTTTGTCATATGAATTGTATGATATGTGGCATGATATCAAGATGAAAATAGATATAAATTGGTTTATGTAAGATTTATTATAATATGATATTATGATATGTTGGAGTGATATGCATGATAGAATTTATATGATTATATGTACCACTAAGCTTGATAACTTAGCATATGGGTTTCCTACATGCAGGTCGTAAGTCTTAAGAAGAGTTGATATAGAGAAGCCGAGCCAGTTAGGGCATCCAAATTCAGAGTTAGCTCATATTTTTTGCATTTATCTTATTCATACATTTTGGGATAGAATTGGATTTTGTTTTAAATTGTATTTCGAATTAACGATTGTGATATTTATTTATTTTGGGCATGTTTAGCCCTGGTTTACAGATCTTATGGTTTTTTTTTTTTTTATAAAGGCATGGATTAATGTTATTCATCTATATGGATGTATGTTGATAAGTATGATGAGACAAACAATAGTTTTATATGTTTGAATAGTAAATACTAAAAGATGAATAATAGTAACAAGTTTGTGGTAGCACTCCCTCGTATAGCGGTTAAGTATGCTATATGTGAGGGTGTTACAATTATTAGTATTAGAGCTCCAGTTTAGATGGTTCTAAACCTGAGTAGGCTATGGTTTTATCATGCATTGCATTCACATGTAGCATCTGACTCTAATAAAGACTACTTCTCTATCAACTTGCAGGATAGTGTGAGAGATGTTGGAATCCGAGTATCGTGTTGTTTTTGAGGAGAGAGATTCCCAAGATGCTAGGGCACGCTGTGAGCCTAGTGTGAGCAGTGTTCATGGTCCATAGGGAGTTGTGGATTTGAATTAGCTAGCTGGACATGCCAACTAGGGCTAGATTTCCCTTATGCAGCAGATGGCTAGTTTGTTATAGCAAATTGTCCGAGTAGTGCCATAGCAGGCTCCTACTCCTGCTTCGCCTCCACCTCTACTACCGAAGATAGTCATCCAGATTGATAGACTCAAGAAACACAGGGCCACTGTCTTCTTGGGTAAAAGGATGAATGATCCAACAGATATTGAGCAGTGGCTATACCAGACTAAAAGGGTCTCCAGAGAGCTGCAAGTCTCTAAGGAGCACCGATCTAAATTTGCTATGTCTCTACTATAGTTCAATGCATATGAATGGTGGAAGACAGTTCTTAAGAGACCAGGGGTGACAAAACCAGTCGCTTGGAATTATTTTGTGGAGCGGTTCAAAGTCTGTTATATACCACAGATATATATGGACTAGCAAAAGAGAAAGTTTATGACTCTCAAGCAGGGGAAGATGTCAATTATGGACTATGAGACAGAATTTACTCGCTGAGTAGATATGCCCCGGAGTTGGTCCAAACGGAGAGTGATATATGCCGACGGTTTGAGGATGGATGGAGTGGCGAGATTGGGGATGTGATTTCCAGTTTTCACCATAATGACTACCTAGATTTAGTTTCTACTACTCTCACTCTTGAGCAAAAAAAGAGAAAGAGAGTGGAAGACGAGAGCAAAAGGTAGATGACCCTAGCAACCCAGCATGTAGGTAAAAAGGAATGCTCCTATCAGGGCCAGTCTCAGGGTTGTTAGGACCATCACCAGGGTGGATTCCAAAGGAGGGGACAACCCTCTAGTACTATATAAGCCGCAGATAGCTCCCAAACTTGATCTAGAGATGATGCTCCTCTGTGTGGTACTTGTGATAGATGTTATCATAGGGAGTGTAGATGTGCCAATGGGGCTTGCTTCAGATGTGGCCAATAGGGCCATATGAAAAGGGATTGTCCTATGATGAAGGACAATGCACCAGCTCAGACCATAGCCTCAGCACCTGCACAGACTAGAGTTGACTGTCCAGGCAATACTAGGGCCACTTTTGAGACAATTAACAGGCCAGGTTAAGGCCTATGTCATGAGGGCCAAGGAGGACCAGGATGCTACATACATCATTGTTAGTATGTTTTCTTTACATAGTTTAGATTTATGTGCTCTGGTTCCATACATTCTTACATTTGCATGAGCACAACTAAATAGCATGATATGCTTAGTAAACCCTTGTTATATGAGATTGAGGTAAGCAATCCTTTAGGTCATAGTGTTATTGTAAACTGGGTTTATAAGGGTTATCCATTAGTTGTTCATGGGAAAGAATTTCCTATTGATTTGATAAAGCTACCCTTCTATGAGTATGATGCCATCATAGGTATGGATTGGTTGTCACAACATGGGGCAATAGTAGACTGCCAAGGTAAATTTGTGAAACTCAAGAAAGATGACCACGGTATTATTACAATGAGAGGGGAGTTGTTTCCACAACCCCTACATGTGATTTCCATGATGAAGGCCAACAGAATGATGAGGAAGGGATGTGAGGCCTACTTACCATATGTGGTTGATACTAGGAAAGGAGGTCCAGACCTCAGTAGTATCCCTATAGTGAGGGAGTTTCTAGATGTATTCCTTGAGGAGTTATCAGGCTTACCTCCGAACTGAGAGATTAAAAGCCCAGTTTATAGGAGCTGCTGGATAAGGGTTATATCAAACCTAGTGTGTCACCTTAAGGTGCACCAATTTTGTTTGTGAAGAAGAAAGATGGGTCGATGCGGTTGTGTATTGACTACAGACAATCGAATAAGGTAACTATCAGGAATAGATATCCTCTATCTAGAATTGATGATTTGTTTGACCAGCTTAAGGGTGTCGGTGTGTTTTCCAAGATAGATTTATGATCAGGGTACCATCAGTTGAGGGTTAAGGCTAAGGATATAGCCAAAATTGCATTCATGACTAGATATAGGCATTATGAATTCTTGGGTATACCTTTTGGGCTAACCAACACACCTGTAGCCTTCATGGATATGATGAACAAGATTTTCAGGCTGTATCTGGACCAATTTGTAGTAGTCTTCGTAGTGACATTTTAGTGTATTCTAAGACACCAAAAGATCATGATTAGCATTTAAGGATTGTTCTACAGATATTGAGGGAACAATAGTTGTATGCCAAACTCCCCAAATGTGAGTTTTGGTTGGATGAGGTGGCATTCTTAGGTCACATCATTTCTATAGACGGTATTAGAGTGGACCCTAGCAAGATTGAGGCAGTTATGAGTTGTAAGCCTCCCAAGAATGTGACGGAGATCAGGAGTTTCCTTGGACGAGCTAGGTTTTATAGGAGATTTGTTAAAGGCTTTTCAATGATAGCTTCTCCTTTGACCAGGCTACTGAGGAAGGATGCTAAGTATGAGTGGAATGAGAAATGCCAAACCAGTTTTTATAGTTTAAAAAAGATGATGACAGAGGCTCCAGCTTTGATACATCCTATTCCAGACAGAGATTATGTGGTTTACAGTGATGCTTTGCATAACGGATTGGGTTGTATATTGATGTAGGAGGACAAGGTAGTTGCCTATACTTCTAATCAATTGAAGACTCATGAGAAGAATTACCCTACTCATGATCTTGAGTTGGCAGCCATAGCCGTTGCTTTAAAGATATGGCATCACTATTTATATAGGGAAATGTGTTACATTTATATTGATCATAAGAGTCTCAAGTACTTACCTACTCAGAGGGGTTTGAATTTGAGGTAGAGACGATGGTTGGAATTGATCAATGATTACAACTGTGTGATAGACTACCATCCAAGCAAGGCCAATATGGTGGCTGATGCTTTGAGTAGGAAGATGGTTGTCGAGTTGCACATTAGACCTACACTTGATCAGGAGATCAGAGACACTCAGAGACAAAATAGTCACTTGATTAAGATTGTTGAGGTAGTCTCTAAAGGGGAGAGACCTGGGTACTTAGTTCAGCCAGATGGTGGGATATATTTTCAAGGTAGGTTAATTGTGCCTACTAATGGGTTGAGATGGAGGATACTTCATGAGGCTCACGAAACCAGGTTTTCAATGCATACAGGCAGTAATAAGATGTATTAGGACCTCAGAGGTAAATATTAGTGGTTAGGTATGAAAAAGGATATCACCTAGTATACTACTAGATGTTTAACTTGTCAGCAGGTCAAGGCAGAACATCAAGTACTGTCAAGTCTTTTGCAACCGATCACAGTTTCCGAGTGGAAATGGGAGCGGATTACCATGGACTTTGTGATTGGATTGCTAGTAATGCTCAAGAAATATGATGTTGTATGGGTGATAATGGATAGGCTTACTAAGTCAACACACTTTTTTCCTATAAGGAGGGATTACTCCTTAAGTAGACTTGCTTAGTTATACGTCAGTGAGATTGTTCGGCTTCATGGAGTACTTTTATCCATTGTGTCAGATAGGGACCCCAGATTCACTTTACAGTTTTGGGGTATTCTACAGAAAGCTTTGGGTACTAAGCTTAGTTTCAGCATAAATTTCCACCCATAGACAGATGGGCAATCAGATAGGGTTATCCAAATCCTCAAGGATATGATGAGGGACTGCATTATAGAGTTTGTGAGTAGTTGGGACAAATATCTACCATTGATGGAGTTTGCCTACAATAATAGTTACCAGTCCAGTATATAGATGTCTCCTTACAAGGCACTTTATGGCAGAAAGTGTCATACACCATTGTGTTAGACCAAGTTAGGAGAGAGAAAGCTGGTGGGACCATAATTGATTCAGGAGACAGAAGAGAAAGTAAGGGTTATTCAAGACAGACTTCGAGTAGCTAGACAGACAGAAATCCTATGTGGACCTCAAGAGGTATGATATAAAGTACGTAGTAGGGAATAAGGTTTTCCATAAAGTCTCCTTATGGAAGAAAGTATTAAGGTTTGGGAAGAAAGGAAAGATGAGTCTGAGGTTCATTGGACCTTATGAAGTACTAGAGCAGATTGGACCAGTTGCTTAAAGGCTCACTCTACCTATAGAGTTGAGCGAGATTCATGATGTTTTCCATGTCTCTATGTTGAGGAGATATAAGTCAGACCCTTCTCATGTGATTGTGTAAAAGAGTATTGAGGTGAGACTGCATCTGACTTATGAGGAAGAACCAATCTAGATTTTAGCCAAGGAAATCAAACAGCTCATAAACAAGCAAGTCCAGTTAGTTAAAGTCCTTTAGATGAACCAAGCATCGGAAGAGGCCATATAGGAAAGTGAAGATGTCATGAAAGCCTATTATCCATAGTTGTTCAGTGACAAACATACAGGTAAATTTTGGGATGAAATTTCTTTAAGGGGGAGAGAAATGTAATGCTCACAAATTAGGGCCTAGAATTTATGCGGTTTTTTTTTAGGGGTATTTTGGCTTATTTTATATTTAGGTGGGCAGAATGAAATCTAGCTCGGGAAAGGCTATCTCATGATCAAAAAAGGTTTCCCACTTATGGCACTAGCTTCTTGGTTGGGACTTGTCTCTAGACTACACATTATAAATATGTGATTTTACGTCTTTTTCCTTCTCCGTTTGAACTCTAGCCATCTCTAACGACTAGAAGACCCTCTGAACACTCCTCCCTCCATTCCTATTGATTCTCTTCCACTCAAACACAAGTTAAACACATATAAGGGTGGATTTTTGGGATTTTATCAAGGATTTTGGGGATTTTTAACCAAGGATGCGACTTGAACGTTTGGGCAAATTAGAGGATGAGCTCTTTTGATCATTCTCTTATTTTTCTTCCCCTGAATAGTAAGTATTTGTAAACTATAGCATTTTGGTCATAGGAATTGATGGATTTTATTCATAAAATTGGGGTTTTTGTTAAAATAGGGTTTAGTTTCGATAACCCTATATTAACAGATTGTGTTTAACCCTTTTTGATGGGTTTGTGACCATTAGAACGTGTCTTTTCTAATAGGGAACATGACAGAAGGTGGAAATAACCACCTAGCCACAGAGGAACATTGAAAGAGAGAGTTTTCGGCTCCATTGTTAGAAGTTTGTACATATAATCATATTTATTTGCTTTCTAGCTACATGTTTGCTAGTGTCTAGGTATATTTGAGGTTTTATATCTGATGAATGCCACAGATTATGATTTGAATGGATTGACATTGATTTTATTGATTTAAGACATTGATTATTCATAATTTTCATGATAGATTGACATATTACGAAATCAATGGATTTTGGCATGTTTAAAAGATACTATGGACTGTTGGAATGACTTATAATGTTATGAAAATTATGTGTTTACTATTGCAATGATGCCAATATAATCACAATTGAATTCTAAGATTTTTATAGCTAATAGTTTAAAAATTAGACTTTAGATGAATTTTTACAAGCATGATTTAGAAAAACAACTAAATCGCAAAAACGTAATTTTTACACCGGTGGTTGTTTTGCAAAACCGAAAAGGCTATTTCAATGAGAAATTTTTTTTTGAGAATATTGGTATGCTCAATTTGAGGAGATAAGGTCATTTGGAATATGATATTTAACAAAATAAATTTATTCAAGTACTAAATTGAAAAATTTGAAAGTTGGTGGAAAAAGTCCAAAGTCAAAGCTTCTTTTGATTAATTTGGATAAAATCCAAATTATCTTCTTGATTAATTTTAATTGACAAATTGGAGCAAGGATTAAGTTTAATTAAGGATTAATCAAGTATATAAAATTAAAAATGGACAAAAAAACAACCTCATCTTCTTTTTCTTCTTCCTTTAGACGACCACCATAGCAATTACCTTAATTTCTTTCAATTTTCTCTCACAAATTATAATCATCCAAGCATAAGGAAGTATAAGGAATTAAGTAGGACATAAAAAAATATTTTTGGAAGAAAATCACATATTAGCCAAAAATTCCAAGAAAATTAGAGGTGAGATTTTCTTCATTTTTCTTTCAAATTTCCATATATTTAAGTTGATTTGATTGATTATTTTGAATAGATTTTGTTTTGGAGATGTGTTTGATGTTAAATTTGTGAAAAGGAAGAGTTAAAGTTTTGTAGAAAAATTATAAAAAAATTAAATAAAAATGGAAAATGAGTAGAATGAGACTCGAGGAAGATAGGTATAGTGAAAAATTGATGAAAACAATTTTTAGGAAATTTTGTAAAATTTTTAGAAAATTTCCATAATTATGGCCTAAATTTTGAAAAATTATTTTGAATGATTTGTACCTTTAAAGGACGAAAATGAAGTTAAATGGAGTGTTTGGAAGTGAAGATAATTTTTGGAATTGATGAAATATTTAATTGAATTTTTAGATTTTTAGCCTAATTATTGAAAAATTTATTGGAATTTGTTGAATATTATTTGGTCAAATTGGTGATGGAAAATGCAAGAAAATGAGTTAAAGTGATTATAGGAATTTATTTGGAATTTTTAAAGCATTTGTTGAATTAATAGGAATTATTGAGTGGAAAAATGGATATTTGGAGTAAAATGGAAACTAGAGGAAAAATGAAAGTAAAATAGTTTGGAGGAGGAAAAATAAGGAAAATAAAATATTTTAAAAAATAAAATAATATTGGTAAAATTTTGGATGCATCGGAAAGCGTGTTGGGTGACCAAAGTCTCGTATTATGCGTCAAATGCATGTGTAACACCCTTCCTAATAATAGGAATGTATCTCATTGTACATAGGAAGTGCTATTAATCTAGATGGATAAAACCTGTACAATCAAACCATCATCTATCTCTATCCTGTTTTACATTAATTCACATATGGGTTTGGGGCAACACAAGTCCTCAACTAATGCATCATGCTCATATAACATACACTAAATTTAATCCATATTACATATTCTTAATATAATGAGCTTCTTAAATTACAACTCATTTAATGACTATTAAAATAAATGGTTGTTTTGTATATGATCTCCCCACTTTTTGGCCTATATGGTCTCTTTTAGATGGGCTTAGTCTTCTCCACTGCCAACTACTACATCTATTATATGCTAGCTCTTCGACCTGTGTGCATGGAAAGAACACGCTAAGCTACTCATGGCTTAGTAATATACAAAGGTATATAATTTGTCACATATAATCGTACAATTCATGGCATATAATTCAAGGTAACTCGAATGTCAATTCATTTGTATACAATTTAACTGTTGATCACACTGTCATGCCCATTACATAATGTGTATATAGCATCATGCTAATTAAATTTCTCATGAGACAGCATACATGTCATCCATATAAATCAGACATCATAAACATGAAGTCTTGCAATTCGTGTGTGCTCATATATATGTATTCACATTTACTCATTCGATTATGTATTCCATATCACAATATTCATTTAGTCCTTTGTTCCATTTACTATTTGTATCAATCACCAGCTATGCATTTACCTCTTTGAGGCTCTAACACGTACCGATTACCCTATAGCGCATTGACTCTCAAGGTATGAAGCTTCGACCATTAGAGTGTTAACCCTCTGGATATTAAGCTATCATTAAAGCTTTGACCTTATAGGCATCAAGCTTTTCCTTGATTATAAGTACTTGCCATATGTACATGGTATTGTTAATAACATTATACATATTGTTGAGTCATTACAACTCATTCAAATAAAAACAAAACTATTATCATATATCATTGTATTATAACTGGGCTCAAACAAGATATGTATGGACTGTCGTAGTTTCTATATGTATATGCTGATCATCGGCTAGGAAATAGGCTTGTCACAAGCTTAATTTCAAAAAAATTGTGTTTATAGGGATTACGGTGCCATTTAACCCCAGGAGACGCATCAATAATTCCTCCCCAAGAGGTGTATCCAATGTTGTAAAAACCGGACCGGTCAACGAACCGGAAAAGACAGAGGGCCAAGGGTTAGAGGTTCAACTGGGGTTGAATCGGGGTTAAACCAGTCAAAGTAACATTTTATCAAAATATAATTTTTAATAAGTTCATACACAATAAAATATGAAAAATAAATAAATTAAATATATTTTATACATAATTATATTTTCAAATATTAAAACTTATAATTTTTATAATTTAAATTAATACATAACTATATTCAAAATTATTTTTTAGATATATTTTTAATAAATAATAGAATTAATTTGTCTATATATTTTCAATTTTAATAAAATAGACGATAATTTTTAAATATTTTTAATAGAGCATTTAATAGGAATCTAAATAATTTAGACAATTTATATGTAAATTATAATAATGTTGTATATTAATAATTTAATATTGAACATACAAATTCTAAAATTCAACTTTATCAAATATATTAACTCTTAAATAATTAAAATGAATATTTTTTTAATATTTATATATAAAAAAATACCACTACTTATATATATAATTTGTTTATAAATTAAAAATAGCATTTTTGTTATGCTAAAA
>CATIWF010051333.1:0-41138 GCA_949630135.1 Balakata baccata
AAATTCAATGAATTCTTTATATTTATATTTTTCATTTTACTTTATCAAATACTATAAATTAATGTTTAATGAAATAAAATAAATAAATGACTTTTATTATGATAAAAGAGAATAGTATTTCTTTGAGAAATATATCAATAATAAAATAGAATATGTATAAAAAGTAAATGTGTATTAATTGCAATTTAAATAGAAAGTGAAGTTTGGCTATTCAGATATATAAAATCAAACTCATTTTATATTCTAAAATTAAAGATAGAGAATTCATCGAAAATCCTTTTTATAAAATAATTTTTTAAAATAAAAAATTTGTTAAAGATGCTTTAATACAATATTACAATAAATTAAATCTCAAAAGTAAATAGTTTTTTTTTTTTTTCAAAAAAGTTCACAGTAAATAAAAGTATTTAAACACTCAAGTTAGAATTTTTAATCATAAAAAAGTAAAATAAGCTACCAAGCACTAATTGACTAAAAAAAAGCTTCAAAATGAAGCTAATGGAATTAGCAACTAATTAAAACCATGATTAACTAGGAGCATATATTAACAAAGGATATGATGTATAGAATCGAATCTTTTTATTTAAAGAGAGAGTTTGAGACAAACTTAAGACCTCAATGCAAATCACCAAATGAATGCTATTGAGCTAAAACTTATTAATTTAAAAAAAAAAAACGATTATTTAATTCTCACAAATAGTTAAACCCCATACTCAAAAGAAATCAAGCATAGCCATGTTACCCCATTACTTTTTCACATAACTATTGAGAATGCAATTGACTCCACGTAACAAAGAGAGGAGTAAAATATTCTGACCGCTGTTATTAAAATAGGCAAAATTCATACATCAATCAAAAGAAATGCTAACATGTGAGTATTCACTTATAAACTAGTTAACTTTTATAATAAAAGTTAATACTTTATAAAAAAATAAAATAGATTTTTTTTATTAGAAATGCATAACAGAAAATAAAAGTTAACTAGTTTATAAATAAATAAAATAGATTTTTTTATTAGAAATGCATAACAGAAAGTGTATGAAAAAGAGTAGGAGCATTCCGCTATCAACCTATCCATGCTTTTATGGCTTACTGAATTGACTTCGTCAAACGCAAAAAGGAACCAAGAAAATGAAAACAGTGTCTCACTAGTCACTAATAATGAGGCAAGTCAAAAAAAGTTGTAAACCGGGCTAATGACATTCCACTAAATTAAACTTTGGTCTGCACTCCATAACCTCACAGCGCTAGCTCTTGCATTAAAATCCTCCGATCACAAATTTTTGAAAGCAGATTCGTGTTGAGGTTTCTGTGGGGTCAGTCTAGCCAACAATGCCTTGTTATGACAATGCTCTGTGTCGACGAAGTAGAAATTCCCATTGGCCTTAAATGTCACGAACGGCCTATTGGTCTCTGGTAGGCGAATATCAGCAAACTTAATAGTCTTTGGAATGTACGTTGCTAACCAGGACATCATCTCAACTTCGAAGCTGTCTGAACCTGGCTGCCACCTGAGCTTGTGAATATACGGGCTAACAAACCAATGAAGGGCAGCCGTTGTTGAAGCACTGAGAAATATCACAGAAGATGCAACTGCACCCTTCAAGATGACATTCATATCTGGAGATGTCATGAATGTTATAACAGGACCTAAGGATACAGACAGACAGCAGGTCGAAAGAGACAGCAGTTTTACTTTCTTGATGGTGGATGAGATCGGTCCATAATAAATCACCCCTGTCTCTTTTTGATCTTCACCAACTTCTTTCTCTCTGCGTGGTCCAATGCTGATCCTTCTGTCATCTTCTGTTGTCTTAGCTTGAGATGCCCATCTCTTCTGATTTGCCGCTATCTGGATGGAACTATTGTAGTTGGGTTGGGCTGTCTGAGTGTGCGACCATGTGGTAAACCTAGAGCTATAACAGCCTGAAGCATGGAAAGAATAAGAACAATAAGAATCTCCAGATCATATACCTTTAGAAAAGGCTGTCAATCAAAATCTAGTATACATAGATGGAGATTGCCTGGCCCTTCCCTACCTCACCTTATCAGGAGTTTTTGGCATTACAAATATGTTAGATATAGAACAAAGGAATTGTTGTGGGGATTGAAACTTGCTTTGCAATCAAGGGATAAGGCAATCCAACAAAAATAATGATGAAACAGAGTCAAAGCACAAGGGAACTTGAAGAAACATAACCAATTAACAAATAAATAAACTAAAAAAAAAAAGATATTTATGGGTCCTATATTTCTCAAATGCTCCCAAATAGAAAATCATAAGATGGGATAGTTGATAAGTTCTTAAGCTTGATTTGGTAGACTATTACATTCACACAATGGCTCAAATGCATGCACCAGAAGTTGCACTCCTCTTGTAGAATTTGAGTGAAACATAAAATGTAAATATAAGCCAAAAGTTCCTCCTATCATCAGTCTCCATTGATGACATCAACATCCACCATGAGTCATGACCTTCTCAAAAACTCAAACATCGCATATTCATGCTCACAAGTCATAAAAATGAATGATCAAAGAAAAACTGAAATCAAGTAATGTTGAGATTGCAGAAACAACCACTGTTTTTCTCATGGAATATTAAGAGTTGCCCTAAACACTCCCCAATACATCAATGACATTCATCTCCAATGTGAAAAAAATACCTAGATAACTGTAAATACTTAAGAGAGGTAACCTGTTTACACATTAAACATGAAATTTTTTTCCCCCGCAATCTACAATGGCACTGAAAACATATTAATATTATAACCAAAGTGGCACAGAAAAGAACTTGCAAAATGGTACGATAATGTAAATAAAAAAGGATTGACAAAGACAAATTAATATGAGTGAACTTAGTTCCTTGAGACCAAATGCATATAAATCACAATCGCTCATGTCATGTGGAAGAATTACAAATCGAAAATACTTTGATTTGACGAATTAATTTGTAATGTGTTAGTAGGCTGTTAATTGTTGAAACAGAAGTAGCTGAAGCTGTTAAAGTAATTAATAGATGTATAATCAATTCTAAAAAGAATCTTAATTGAATTCCTGTCCTCCCTCTCCTTCTCTTCTACTTCCCCTCTCGAATGCATATTTTCCCGCATTTTCTCTTGTTTGCCTGCTAACCAAACTAAATAGAGGTTTTGATAGCATCAGATTATCAAGCAAATACACCAATAATCTAAAACCACAATACCAAGCTTAGCCCTAGACATTCTAATTCTTAACACCAGAATATCATAAAAACATCATCTCTTTACTACCCGTAAGCATAATTTTAAATTGAACAAGAATAAGAAAAGAGAGTATCAAGGTTTGTTAGCCAGCAAAACCCTAATGAAGCATAAACATTAATCAAACGACAGTTAAAAGCAAATGAGCAAAAAAGATAAAAAGAAAGAAAACCTGATTGAACAGTCCTTGAAGAGAGGTGCTTGGATTGAGATCGAAGCAAGTGGAGAAGGGCCGCTCTCGCCATATTCCTTAGATTGTGATTTTCTTGCAGTCCTACTTTCGTAGTAAAGCTGCCTGGTGCACAATCGAGTTTCTCTAGATGATGATATTAATATGAAAAAAAAATTTAACCATGAGGGCATTTGGTCTAGTGGTATGATTCTCGCTTAGGGTGCGAGAGGTCCCGAGTTCAATTCTCGGAATGCCCCCTTTATTTTTTTTTTTCCCATTTTTCCTAAGGCATTTCGTAGTAATAGTGGACTTAGAATATATTTATGCCCCCAACTTTTCAAATAATCCCATTACCCCCCACTAATCTAATGATTTTTTTTTCTTTAGCCACTAAAATATGATTTAATTGAGATTTCTTTAATTATAAATTAAATTAATGATGTCATACTATTACACTATTACTGGAATGAAATTCATCATTTTTGTTACTATATTTTAGAATGAATTTATAATAAATTATGTTAAAATATTTTATATTTTCTGTTCATATCCTACCAATATTTCCACATATATAGAAATTTTTTTTATTTATTTAAAATGAAGTTGTTTATAAATGCAGCCCTTCTAGAAAAGGGCTTGTTCCCAAAGTTTTATTTTTTTATTAATCAGAATTGTTCCTCAAGAATATGACAACATATGCAAAAACCTCCAATCTTTAAATACGTATAAATACAAACTTGCCCATTAAGCACCATCTTGCATTTTTGGAAAGATTAAAAAATTGTTTTATTTTTCAAGTGTCAACTATTCTAGTAACATGTATATTTCCTGCATCCCACTACTACCAAGTCCTTTCCTTTGAAAAATTAGTACACCCACCTTTAACAACATTAACCAAATTAGGAATGCAACCGAGTTGAGTAGAGTTGATATAGTATACGTAACTTGACTCATTTAAAAATTTAAAAATATTTGAAGTTCGAATTCGACTCAACAAAAGTTGGATTAACTAAAAAAATTAATAAACAATGTATTAAATTTAACTTAACTCGAAATTAACTTGAATATATTTAAATGATAAAAATATAAAAATAATTTAATAAACAACAACTAAATAGCTACTTAATTAAACTCATAAATTTTACAAGTTGAGTCAAATATTATAATATTCGAACTCTATTAGATTAACTACTAAAAATATTTGAGTTAATATTTTACAAATTAATTAATTTACACTTAAACAAGTTAAATAAAATAATCTTCATCTAGAAGCCTATGCCTATCTCTGTCTTCTTCCTTTATAAGGCAAAAAAACATATTGGTTCTTGTCAGTCATCGCCTTCAATCCATTTCCTTACAACCAATATGGAGAACACCATTGAAGAATCTGACGAAACCCTTTCCTTGTGTGATGTCCCTCTGCACGACCAACAAATCCAACCCAATAACACTCTTCATTTCCTAAATTTTCCTGAAACACATGATTTCTTCGAGTTTTCTACATCTTCAAGCCAATCAGAAGCAAATTCTACTGCTGATGATATCATTTTCTGCGGGAAAATAATCTCTTTCAAGACAGATGAAGATATTGATGACAGCGATAATCAAAAAAATCTCAACAACCCATTAATTAAAAAAGCGGTGTCTTCAAAGAATTCTTCGAATTCGTCGCCGCGACCGAAGAGTTTTCGGTGTTCTTCATCGGGATATTCCAACAGAAAGCATAAGGTTATGATTGGATTGGCGACGATTCCATCAAAGATGGAGCTTAGTGACTTGAGAGAGAGACAGCATCGACGGACTCCGACTCCAATGTTTCCGGCAGGGATTGGCTGCAGTGAAGTTTTGGCCGTTAGCAGCGGGAATACAAGTGGCCGGAAGGGTCACCGTTGGGGCTTGCTTAGACCTTTCCTGTGCAGCCACGTAGGACACGAGGCGCTGGTAGCATGATGACAACTCAGACTGCTTTCTTTCGGATTGTCTTTCTCTAGCTCAGGCCGTGCGTTGAGTAGCGTTTTGGACTTTTATTTTATTTTATGTTTCCCAATTTTCTAGAGTGTGTGTGTATATATATATATATATATATATATATATATATATATATATATACTGTGAATTAAATTTATTTTTATCATATACTATTCTTATTTTTAATATATATATACTGTGTTTATATTTTATTGGAATCTGATATTTAATTAAAAAAAAAAGATGATATCGTATAGTTTTTAGTAATTTTATTTTGAAATTTTATAAAATTAAAATTTATTGGTATATAATATTTTATTTAAGGATTAATATTTCTATTGATAAGATAAATATCCGAACATAATAGAATGTTATGCGGATATTTATTTGAATTGAAAAATGTAAAGTTATTTGTATTTTAATATTTCACTAGATTTCAAACCTCTAATAGGTAAAGATAGTACCATACCTTAATTTGGATTTTAATATAATTACACAGAATATTAGATATAAGAAAAATGAAAAATTGAAACAAACCCTTAATTGGCCAAATCTAATTTTAGTAAAATACTATCATACTCCTTACTTGATTATTGTGGGCATATTTTGATAAGATTTACCGATCGAAGAAGGAATTATAATATTTTGTTCCATCATTACTTATTTCTTGTAATTCTCTTTTATCACCTTAAAGAAAAGAATAATTAGATAGACACAATTTTATCATATTATATTATATGTAGATTAATTTAACTTAATTATTTTATTTATATTGATTGATATAAATATTACAATTAATGAATCTACTTATATATCACTGTATGATTAAATTGATTTAATAAACTAAATTTATCAAATAATTGTTGAAAATTTGTGGTTAATTGGCCAATTTAAGGGTAAAATTTGAATGGGTATCATAATTCAATTTTAGAAAGACAATCCAAATTAATGTTCTTTAATATAAAGACAATAAATTTTAATATTCGGATAAATTATATAGATGATACTTCATCTATAGAATTTTTATAACATAATAGTACTTCCATTTCAATTTATAACTGAAAAATATTTATTTTTAATTTTGTAATATAAAAGTACTTATATGGGTCAAATATACAATATTTTAATGTATAAGTTCTTTTTTAGGATTTAAGAAGCAATTGATTTCTGATTTTTTCTTCCGATTTTTGGATCTTTTGATTTTTGGGTTTTTCTTTTAACGAGAACTTCATCATATGTTTAATGGATTATATTCTACAATATGTTTATTATGTTGATCAGATGGTTAAGTAGAACTTGAACATCTTTTGGGAAACCATTGACACTAGTATCACAACCTTAAACTTATTGCTTGCTCTATCATCAATATTTTGTTCAATATTACAGGGCTGGGTATATTTTGGTTCCTTTGTTGAATATTTTTAATTATCATGTGTTAATAGATTCAATAGCTCGACAATCTTAAATTTTAATCGAGGAAAAGTTACGGAAACAGGGTAAGTTTTTTATTTGGTTGATGAGAAAATGAGAGAAAGTAAAGGAAAATGAGAGTTGTTTTTGCTATTTGGTTGCTAGGAATTTGTTTTACCCATTTGGCTGTCTTATGTGGATTTTCCGCGTCCATTTTGTTTGCGTAGGTGTATAATCCATGTCATTATTGTGTCAATTGAGTTGACAAGATGAGTAAGGCAAGTACTTTTGTGTTATAAAATCAAAGATAAAAATTTTTTCAGTACAAATTAAAGTTGAATTACTGAATAATTAGAGTTACAAAGTTAAATACCATTAATATAATTTACCCTTTTCTTAAAATGGTGAATAAAAAATTGAAGTTAAATCTATGTTCTTTGCTAAGAAAAAGAAGGAAAAAAGTGGGCTATTACACACCGGAAAAAATGTGAAGTTGGAAAAATGCTTTATATAGATTTTCTTAAAAATATGCTATTATATATATTTATGTAAAGAATTAAATGGATCCCATTCATTTAATATAATGAACCTTATAAAAAATTAATTTTTTAATGTAAGAAATATTCTTGAGTAAAAAATATCTATTTTTTCGACGAATAAACCATACTGACAATATCTCAATTATATAGTACCTTATACAATGATATCTCAACTTTAATTTGTAACACAGAATTCAGAATTTTTAGTTTTGTAATACAAGACCCTCTAACTCAGTCTCCATCAAATCCATTGGCTCTCTAGAATTATAGGAGGCCTAAGAAAGAAGCTCGAACAATCCCATGTTCTCTCTGGATTTCGTTCTTTTAAGGTTTCAAATTTGAGAGTAGAGAGAACAAAATAAGAAGGGCGGTGATGAAGTTCATTTTTACCGGGGCCCAATAAACTTTAGATCACCTGCTATAAAATAGCAAACTCAAATTTTTTTTAGCTAAATTACATTAAAAAAAATTATGAACTTTGCTCTTTGTCGTACTTAACTCAAATTTTCTAAAAATTTGAGTTTAATTATATATACTTTAGATTTTATAACAAATTTTGTATCGAATAAATTGAATCTTACTCCAATCTTATAAGGCAACGGCATGGAAAAACATAAAAAAATATATACATATAAAATAATGACATGATCGTCTGAAATGACGTTGAAGTGGAAAATTTGCTACATAGCAACAGTCAAGAAACAACATCGTTTGCTATAGACTGAAAAGTCATCTGTTTTGTGTAAAAATGCATATGCATCAAGATAAAAAAAGATGAGTGCAAAATTTGACGAGGGAGAAATCTTCGATTTAGGGTGGAAACGGTTAGCTCTAGGTTTTGTATGGGTATGAATCAACTAAGGTTTTCAGGTATGATGATTTTCATTTCACTTAACAATGAAGAAGAGCATAACCAAACAATCAATATTAAGCAGCACCAATGATTATAACCATTATCATTTTCTATCAAATAATCAATATTATCTAAAATTACATTCAAGCATAACAAACCAAAATACCAACTAAGCAACAACATTGATTATATTCAAAACATCACTTGCACACAAAATTACACTGAATAAACCTTAATACCAAAGAGAAATTCCATTACATTTCATTTCACTATCTAAACCTTAATACCAACTGATTCATATATAATATCAGTTCATTTGATAAACTACACCAAAATTCCAATGAAAAATCCTAATTTAAAAGCTAAGAATAAAAAAAAAAAAAAAAGTAACATTCCCGACTTATTGTTCCTTATTATAGCTTCTTCCCTAAGCCCTTTTTCTCTTTTCAATAATTTCTTCTCTAATATCAATTTTTGCTCCTCAACCTCTCTAATCTTAATTTTCATCACTTTATTTTCATTTTTAGATGCATAAAGCTCATTTGTAATCTATCCAAAATAGTTGCTGTTTTTTCCTTGCACATACGAAACACCACTATGCCTCAATTCTTTCACTTTATTTCTAAATTTGTTCACAGGATCAACCAAGTAATATGGACCCTTCTCTTCATTCCATAAGAAGTAATCATACCTACGCCTACCTTATTGTGCATAACACTCAAAACCTCTTCAAGGATTTCTCTCTATCTACGATCTTTTCAGCCTTATGGGACGACCATAAGAACATATCATAGGCTGACGAAAATCATAGTATCCGAAAATCGTAGTTGATTCATGCCCATCCAAAACCCTGGAGCTAACCAATTCTTGTAACATACTCCCACTTTCCCCCTTTATGGAATGCTAAATCGAAGATTTCTACCTCATTAAATTTCTACTCATCTTATATCACGATGCATATGCATTTTTACACAAAACATAGGAGTTTCCGGTCTATAGCAAATGACGCTATTTCTTTACTATTGTTATGTGGCAAATTTTCCACTTCAGAGCTACCTTAGACGACCACGTCACTATTTTATATTTTTTATATTTTTCCATATCATCGTCACACAATATTGGAATGAGGTACAATCCAAAAACAAAAGTATAGGATAATCGACCCACAAGCCGATCTTAGTATCTCCTTTGATATGGGCTTTGGCTTCTTCTCTTAATCAACAATCTACACTTACCAGCTTCAAAACTTGCATGCAAGGAACCTACAAGCTAAGTTGTTTCCGACTTAGTGGTACATATAAACATTAAAATTCTCACACTCAGTCACACAAATGCATGTCATGAAATGATTCATAATAATATATTATATATGTCATAAAAGAACAAACATTCCTATATATATTAACATCTAATTCAATTATTCAGTTGACTTACTATATTAAGAACACATAACTCATATCATGTCAACTCATATAGACAATTCACATTTTTTTCTATATCATTTAACTAATTTTCATATTCCATTTTAGATTAATTAGTCCAAATCTCGTTCCCGGACTATCTGAATATGGGGTGTGAAGTAGAAGCACTCATACCCGAGCTTAAGCTACCTTATCTTTTCAAATCATGTCTAGTTTAGTACCGTAAATCTCTTTAATGGTGCACTATATATCATAATTTAGTCCATAGGTTGAGAAATGAGCATATAAAATCATTACTAACTCATTTCCATAAAGTATTCTCATTCTATAATCAATATGCACACTTAATGGTTGCATACTATTTATGCACAAAATCATGTATTCATATAATATTACATCATACATAATCATATGGGAGAGATTGATGTGTTTTAAGCATGTTTTCATATCATTTATTATTCACAAACATACCATATTGAACAAATTTATTTTTAAAGTATACAAATTAATCAATAAACACACAAGCATTGTATGTACCTCTATAGAACTTTACAAAATCTAATATTACGAAGTTTGTCTATTCCTAGGAATCTCCAACTTGTTGCGAGTCTAATTTGAAAATATAATTGATCAATACTTTATTAGAATACTTATTCTTAGTATGGTATAAATAAATAACTAAAATTTCTCCTAAGGGCACTGTAATCTTTTAGGACTTTTGACTCTATAACGTTTACTATACATATTCAATTTATATGATTCTTATTTATAATTAAATTTAACATATAATACTATAGCACATTATAATTTCAGAATTTTTAGAATATTACATAATTTTTGGTACAATTCCAAAATTTATCCTATTTCCTATCTATATGCAGTTTTAAGGTACTTTATTTTAAAATTTTATATCTTGCAATGTGTAAATTATATTGTGATGAACCATTTTGTGTACTTATAATGGACAATTTAGAACATTTTTTATGTATCACTTTTATCAATTAGGTCTCTAAGATTCTTAATTAATAGGGACAATATAACTGGTCCAACACAGAATAACAACCGACCAGTATCCTTTATTATAATCATAACTTATAAATTACACAGCCATTTAATAAAACTTCTACCGAATTTTAGCTAAGACATAGACCTGAAACTTTTATATTTTTTTGGTTGATTCGGTCTACTACAAATAATTCAAAAACGAGGACGAAATTGTTAGAGCTGCATAGGTGCAAGGAAGCTCAACCCAGAAACAATTCTAATTCATTTTATTATAACTCAAACTACACAGCATGAATTAATACAAAATTTGGTGAAAAACTAGAACACACATAGAGCTACAATTGTTATATTTTGAGTTTCATTTGATTCAGCCTTTAAGATGATCAAAACAAGCCATGTGTTTTTGGCAAGGTAGCCCAAGCTCCTGATAGCGCGCTTGTAACACCCAATTACCCCACTTTAGAATAACAAAGTAAGTAGGCATTACCTGTTTAGCTGTCTTAAATAACCCGCCAGAAATTTATTTAAATTTTTTTTATTCTAATATTGTTATCCTTGCTCTTTACATTTTTGTATTATTTTCTTAATTATATTTAAATTATACATGTGTCCAAATAAATATTTTATACACATCAAAATCTATATCTTGTATTTCGTAATAAAACATATATTTACGGTAATATTGTACTCAAAATATCTGTAATACACACTCCATTATATACTATACGAAAACAAACTTTGATAATATATTACGATACTTTATCAAAATATCAAAAAAATTAACTTGATGTTTTAATATGCTTCTTGACTATATTCCCTTCTTCACCTAACAATAACCTAACTTCTTAATTCTTCAAGACCTGCGCAAGAAAAAAATCACCCACGCTAAGCTACTAACTTAGTGGTACTTCATAGGATAAAAATCTTACATACATGTACATTTAAATATTTTTATATATGTCACACTTTTATATTACATATATCACATGTTAAATTCCATATATTATCATATTATATATATATATATTATGTGTAAATAATTGTTTCATGCAATCATGAACATCAAATATTCATTTAAATCCATGTGTTCATCTATAAGTCATTCCTCACACAGGGTATATTCATCATTCGAAACTTATATGTTCATCATGTATGCAAAAATCTTACTCTAATTAACTTTATTCATAATATATATATATACAAATCGTTAAATTCACAATCCATGTGCATAAAATAATTATACCATTATTTAATTCACATATACTACTACTGTTATACAGCCCATAACTACTACTACTACTACTACTGCTACTATTATACAGCTCATAACACCAAAGTTCGAACTAATTAATACAAATACAGAGTTGTCATTATCGGTCTGATTAAATACCATTTCTGGCTTGATTAAATAATAGTATCATCAACAACCTTTGTAACTAATATTCTCATCACCAGCTTTTAAAATAATATTGTAATCACTGGTATTTTAATAATATTGTGCCGCACGCACACTTTAATTTTTCCCTTATTTGCATGTCAAACCATCTACTACTCTATTTCTAGATTAGGCGTATTAGAGCTTTGGCATTGTTATTATCATTACCATTATTGTTGTAATAATAATTTTCTTAAATACTTCTCACAAATATATTCATACATTAATTATAAAATTACCAATATCACATATTAATATATTAAAATTTCCAATATCTATCATACATACACATCATACCACATGAAAAAGACTACAATGCAAATTTCATTCTTATGACAGATTCTATCCCTGGGTTTGATCCTTAATTATGGCCTATTTTTTATTTGATTCAGATTTTGTTGTCTTCTATGAACTTTTATCCTATTGTTGTAGCTTGAATTTTCAAAAAGAATTACTAGAATCTGAATTTTTTATCAAAAGTTATGGCTAAATTACCGAGTGATGTTCATTCAAAATGTGCTCCGTATTTTAATTGGTACTACCAAGTCCACGATTTTGTATTTAATATTTGACCTAGTTGAAATCCAAATTGCAACTTATATTTTTCGTAACATTTTTAGTACTATGTATCAGCTTTCATTTCCAATGATTTCATACCAATCCAATTACTACAACATAAGTTATGATTAAATTTGTTAAGGCTATTCCAATGAGTCTATAACAAGGCATCTATTGAACTCATTGCAAATTAACTAACTCAATAACCTAATACAATCATGTTTATGCCCAAAATTTCCAGATCATAAACACATTCATAAACCTTAATATTTTACACCATTTTACCACAAAATTTTAAGGGCAACAAATTGACATACAACATTTCAAATCACATACATAGCAAACATTACACAAAATTTTCATAGTTATTATGGCATTCAAGACTTTTATCAAAGAAGCACATACTTAATCAGCCTCAAATCTTCTCTTTTTTTCTTCTCTTTTCTTCACTTATTAAGTGACATTTTCCTTCCCTTTGTCTGCCTCTTGATGGGCACTCATTTGCCCACTTGTTTGGCTTTAACATAACAAACAAGATTGCATTCAATGCTACACATATAATCATTGCTTATGCATGAACAATATCTAGTGTTCTTAATATTTTCATATCTTTTTCTATATTTTTATTTCCTCATCTTTTTACCTTATTTATGTTTATTATAATCAAAAGTCATTCACTGCATTTCTTACAAACAAATCAACCCCACTTATTCCATGTTCGTTTCCATAACATTCATCACTTTCAAGTTACATAATCATCATTAATTACTTCTAAACATCCTCCCTCCAATTTTCTTCCGCTAGACAGGCCCGTACTATTCTTTATAAGTCCTATTTTTTTAGTTTTCAAGCCATAAAATCATTATTTACAATCACCTATAACTTAATTTCTCATTTTCTCCAACAATCCAACACTACACAACACAAGTTTACACAACTTCTATATAACCCTAATCTATTAATTCCAACCACATCAATCATCCACAAGGGTCTCAAATAAATAGAAAAATATTGAATTTAAGAGAACAAACTCATCTTGATAGATCTCTAGTAGTGGCCAAAATTCCTCTTCTTTCTCTTCCTTTTTCCCTTTTGTTCTTCTTTTGTTCTTCCTCTCTAGCTCTCTTTTATGGTGGAAACTCCCTAATTACTTGATTTCTCTCTCTTTAATTCTTCTTTTCCTCTCTTTAAGAAGCTTGATAGGTGTAAAAATGGATGATTTGAGCAAGCGAAGGTGGACGACCAAGGAGGAAAGTAAGAAAGAAAGAAGAAGAAGAAGACTTTTGGTGGATAAGTCTTCAACTTTGTCTTTTATACTTAGGTTTAATGTGTGAGTCCCACTAATTAGTTTAATATCTCCTTCTTTTGGTCTATTTGTTTAATTAATCTTAATTAATTCTTAATTATAAGAAATTCCACTTCTACCACATAATTTTCTAATTCTTACACATTTTCCCCAATAAATTCGATAATACCGATTTTGTCTATAGAAAAATTTTATTTTTTCCAATTCTTCTACCAAACTTTTTAATTTCCAAATAATAATACCTCTGCTTATTTTTCCTTATAATATATTATTTTTTCATGAGTGTAAATTTAGACTCTAATCGAACCGGCGGGCTCGATTAAGGCCAAACACGACCGAGACCTAAATCACCAGAAGTTACAGCCCTTGTCCCTCTTGCTAGCAAACAACTACTTTCTCGGTCAAGTTGGCCAAAGCACATGTGAGTGTGCTTGACATGAGAGCTCAGATGAGTTCTCACAGGCATGTGAATTGGATGGCTCAAGCTTATGAAAACGCTCATATTCACAATCCATATCTAGATAGTCCTTGTGTTGAGTAATTGGGCAATTGAATGTTAAATAAATGGTAAGTATGAAATGTTACGAGTTCAATATATATGATTATGGTTTCCGTTTACCAGGTACGCAATCTTATTGTTATGATAATATGTTTGACATGATTATGATGACAAAATGATTAAAGTTTGTATGAGAATACTTAAGCATAATGTTTGAATGTCATATTATATGTGCTTTGCTTGTAAGAATTTTTATGATTATATGTATTACTAAGCATTCAGTAGCTTAGTGTATGGGTTCTCCGCACGCAGGTTGGAGATGCAGGTTGGAGTCACTAGGTTGCAAAGTTGATGAGAATACAAGACAAGTCCATCAAAGAAGTCAGAATTTACTCATGCATATTTTTATTTATGTTCATTCATTTGGGATGGCTAGACATTTATGAAATAAATTTTAATTGATTAATTATTTAATTGGATTTTTAATTAGGGTAGGTTAGCCTGATGAGCTAGTAATCAATTATTTATTTATGGATTGAGTTAGAATTCAATTATATTATTCATATATATGAAATGAATTGCAAGTTAAATAAGGTTTAAGTTATAAGAGATAGAAAAAGTTTTAATTTGGATGTTAAATAATAGGTTTAACCGAATACGATTGGTAGCATTTTCCTGTATAATAGGATTTAATCTGCTCTATGAAAGGGTGTTACAATGGTCTTGTTCAACTTTTTATATAATGAATGTAACAGAAATTGAAAGAAAAGCTCCTAAATTAATAATCAATTATAAACCATTAAATAAAGTTTTACAATAAATTATATATCTTATTCCAAGTAAAAGGGATTTACTAAAAAAGCTTCATTGTGCTAATATTTTTTCTAAATTTGATATGAAATTAGGATTTTGGTAAAATAATTTTTTACTTCATAAATTTTATCAGTAACTGTATCTTTTTTTCGTTAAATGCTCTTAACTGATCTCTTCGTAATATTTTTTTCCTCTTTTTATCTTAATTTCTTATAAATAATTTATATTTTATTTTTTAATTTAGAGTTGTTAATTTGTTATGTTGGACATCGTGTTTGAAGCGATTCATATTTTTTTGTTTTTGGGTTTAATACGGGTAAGTACTGATTAATTGGTTCCCCTTTTTAGAGTTAACTATCACATTAATTTTATTTGTATAACTATATAATTACTAATAATTATACTCATAAAGGTAACTTTACAATTATTACTTAATAAATATATGTACATGAAGGACTTTCAGTGAATATATTTTCCGACTTTACCGCTTGAAATGGGTTGAGAGCATTTAACATAAAGAGATAGTGTAAGATAAAATTTATATTCCACTTCTGCATACTTGACTTCTGCATTTCAATGTGAATTCAAGAAGGGCAAATGAAAGCAGGTGGAGTGTAAATTCAAGAAGAGCTACTTCAAGTTAAATTATATCAAATAATTTATTGATTTTTTCACTTGGTATTTTTTTTTTAATTTCTAAATTGTTATATGCTTGTATATTTAAGCTTTTGAATTAAAAAATTGCTTAATTAGCTCTCTTAAATGTTAAATTTAGTTATCCGTAGTACTTGTAACCTACGAGTATTTTGGAAATAACCATAGTGCGTGAGTGACAAAACATCGCTAGAGGTAGTCATTTATGGTCACCTTTCTAACGTGGCCGTGACAAAATGTCACGAGCGCGACAAAACTTCACAGCCCACTTGCGCAGCTGGTGACCTTTTTATCACGGGTTCAATGGTACGGTATGGGTGCGACCAAGGCCAGTGCTCCTCACCATCTGAGACGCATTGTGCGCGCGATACACATGCCATGCACATGACGAGCTTTGACTATCTAGAATTAAAAAAAATGTAAAAGTTTAGCTGGATTTGGATCATGGTATTTCTGTGCGCATATTATACACCCACATATTTATCCATAATTTGCACCATGAATTTATACCTCTTACGCTTATACATTATACTCTCAACTCACCTCTTCTTCTCTTTATTTGTGTTTTTCTTTATCTCTATCTTTTTATCATTTTCGGTCTTATTTATTTCATTTCCATTGTTTATATATAATTAAATAAATTAAAGACAAAAAAATGACATATTTTAAAAAGTTATTGATTGATTCTCTGTTAATTTAATTTTGAATAAATTTAATTTTTATCTCAAGAACTCTTGTCATTATTAATTAATAATTTAGAAAGTTAATTGAATAAATGTTATGTAATCTATGATAGTTAATTGGCTAAATGTGTAAATAAATCCCTAAATTATATTATATAAAGCGAATCACTCCATTAATTTTGATTCAGTATAAATAAATTTTCGGTACAATTAAACTTTTTACATGTTAGACCTTTTAAATTAAAATCATGAGTCAATTTGGTTTAGTGGAGGTGACTCGCTTCATCTAGTATAGTTCAACGGCTAATTTTCACTGAATTTAAAATTTCAGGACTTATTTACACTAAAATAAAGTTGTGAGAGTGACATGTGTCATATAGTATAATTCAAAGACTAATTTGCACGTTTGTCCTAATTAATTGAATATATTTCGATTAAATAAGTAAATTTGTTCATTATTAACTTTTTAGACGGTTATTGAAAAACATTTCATGTGCTAAACTTAATTTTACAATCATATAAAAAAATAAATTAGATATTAAAAGGTAACTTTTAATTTAATAGGCCAAAAGTATTAAATGCATGGACATAGAAACATCAACGTTCGGTTGAAGTAAGCTAACTACAGTGTAAATAGACTTTCAATGGTAGGATTTGAACCGGTAGGAGTAGGCTGGTGGCAGAAAATGGTCGTATCGGCAAAAAGATTCAAATGTCGACTTGAAGATGGACCGAAATTAATGCTGAAAAATGGATCTGACCGATGAGGTTGGTGGAATGATAAAGGCCAAGGTAAGGCATTTTGTGGAGAATATGATTGGAACTGACATCTCCCTTCGTCGCAGGTATCCACGTGTTGCTAATAATAAAAAAATATTAGAAAGCGGAACTGAAACCCACCCTAAAAATTTAAAATTTAAACATTTAATCGGCGAGAGAAAGAGGAAGTGAAAGCTAGTACCTGTTTTGTCTCGATCCGGCGATTTGGCTTTGATAACGAAGCTCTGGGTGGGAGTGGAGGGAAATGGATTTCCACTGAAAAATGGTTTGATGATTAGGTAGTTCGATTTGATTTTGAGGATAATTTTTCTTCAATGCCACCTAGAACTTTTGTTTTTGGTGCCATGCAGTCAAAGTTTTTCTTTCTCTAATAACTCCTCGTCGATTGATTTATCAAAATGTTAGCGATTCCATTGTTATTCATCGCCAACGCAGTTCCTCCTGCCCACCAAAATTAATGATTTAATGGAAAGTAAAGAAGATAAAACGTTTAATGGAGAGCAATGACTTCGAGATTTTCTAATTTTGTAAATTTTGAAATGGAAAAAGAGATAAGTGAGATTAAAGAAAGAATGAGTTGAGGATTTTTCTAATTTCATGGACTTTGAAATGGAAATGGAATGAGAGATAGTAGGAAGAGAGTGAATAAAGAAACTTTAAATGTGAAATTAAGTTTGGGACGTTATTTGTGGACTTAATTAACAAAAGAGTGGATAATAAAGTTTTGAAAAAGTGATTTGGATAATTTTTTCCAACAATAACCACCTGAATATTGCTACGTGGCCGTACATATGGTGGATGTGTAGAGCTCAATTTGCTCAGCTCACGTTTTCCCAAAATTCAATAAAAAAAATTATTTTCTAAAAAGTTGTGCGAAAATTGCTCAGGAATCTCTGTAAAGTATTGATTGAGAATTCATTCAGGAATCTCTGCTGTAGAAATTTGTTCTAAAAATATAAGTTCTGTCCATGGAATTGATTGTCTGAAAATCGATTGACAATTCATTCAGTATACTTATAAAAATAAGGCTCTGTAGAAAAGAAAAAAAATTATAATTCCATCCCCTGACCAGATTGGGAGAAGAGAGAAATTATAAGGCTGTAGAAAAATTTATAAGGCTATGACAAAATTTGTCCAGTAATCAATCCGATTGCAACTGGAAAAAAAAAAAAAGAAAAAGCAACTTTTGTTGAGCTGGCTCTTTCTCAACTTTTTTTTTAATATTCATGTTTTATTATTCAAATGGCTAAATTAAATAAAAAATTATATATTTTATACTTTATCACAATAATATATAATTTTTTTAATATTTAAATTTAATTATACATATTTTAAATTTTATAACAAATTTTACATAGAATAAATTGGACATCATTCATGACCATTTTATACAGTGAGAAATTCAATTTGAAATTTTATATTTGAAGGTTTTGTAAATTTATTCTCAATACTAAATAATTTCAACTTAAAATTGTCATATAAACGGATACAAAATTGACTGCTTCAAGTATAAAAAATTTTAAATTGGATTTTAAATTGTACAAAACAGTCCCATTTTTTGTATAACATGTCATTTTTTAAATCAGATCTACAGTGTATGACATATCATTTTTTAATATCTTTTATGTTTTTTTCAGTTATCAACTAGTAGGGTCGGAGTAAAATTCAGTTCATTCGATACAAAATTTATTACAGAATTTAAAGTACATATAATTAAACTTAAATTTTTAAAAAATTGAATATTACGGTAATAAAGTGCATGATTCAACAAAAAATTTTTTTTGTAATTTAGCCTATTCAAATCTAAAATAACTTTTTAATTCTAAAACTTTCTTCATAAATTTAAGGTAATTTACATTAAAAAAAATCATATTTTTACTTTTAAATTAAAATATATTTTTTAATTTTTTAATTTTATATTAAATATAGTATCAAATGAAATTTAATTTTGTTAGACAACAGTATCGTCCTCTAAACATATTTTTTGTTTGGTACTATATTTTTTAATTTTAAATATGTCTGCACATTAAACCCATATAGACCAGAGCCCAAATTCATCTCAAAGCTAAATTAATGCGGGAGAAATCTCATACCCATATAAACACTACAGCTCATTAGATTGATTCTAAAGTGGAATTTTCACCACGTTTTGCATGTTGCATTATCTATAGACTGGACACCAAGATTCCAATACCAATTAGATCCATATAAACCTAGAATCCAAATTTATCCCAAAAGCCAGGCTAATGAATAAGGGACCCAAGACCCCCATAAACACTATATTTTATTGCGTTAGTTCTAATTTGAGATCTATATATGCATTAATTTAGGCATATCTACATAGGTTTACGTGGATTTATAATTTTTTTTTTTTTTTACTTTGGAGCTAAGCACTCCCGTGGCTAATTTTGTTCAAATCTAGGACTAGTTATATATAGAACTATGTAATTTTTTTAATCAAATATCATATTACTTGATGAAAACTAAATATGACCTATACATATTAATACATGTTAGTAGTGCCAAATTTAATAAAATTTAGTTTGGAGTATCACATCATTATTAAACTAAAATAAATTTCCATCACTACTATATTTGATATGAAATTAAAAATATTTATATTTTAAAATTAAAAAATAAATAATTTGATTATTTTTACACAAAAGTGAAGATATAGGATTTTTTTTTAATGTAATTTGCCTAAATTTTATCCTTTAACTGTATGATTTTTTTTAAATGCTCTCAATTGACCTCTTCATAAAATTTTTTTTCTTCTTTTTTTCTTGATTTCTTATAAATAATTTATATTTTATTTTTTAATTTAGAGTTGTTAATTTGTAATGTTGGACATCGTGTTGAAGCGATTTTTTTATTATTATTATTTTTTTGTTTAATACGGGTAAGTACTAATTAATTGGTTCCCTTTTTAGAGTTCAGTATCACAATAATTTTATTTCTATAACCATATAATTACTATTAATTATTATACTATGTATAAAACTGGAAATAGGGACAAATAAATTTATCTAATTGTATTAGTTAATTTTTTTATTTAAAAATTTAATTTATTATTAAATAGTATTAATAATATATTAATTAAAAGTCCAATTATATTAAGACTAGATAATTATGTGATGATGAATTATAATAATTTATAACTAAGTGTATATTATATAATCGTTAAATGGAATATACAAAATTCCGTAGCAATTAATTAATTATTATAATAGTTAAACATTATATTTTTAGTAGTTTCTTAATAATTAAGTATTAAATATTTATTATTAGACTATCATACAAATATATGTTCGAATCGGATTTCACTTAATATTTTCAACTGTATCCTTATATTTTATATATAAAAATTTCACATAACTAATATTTAAAAAATAATTTTTATATAATTTAATAATTAATTTATTTTAATTATATATATATTTTTAAAATAAGGTTATTTAGATATTAAAGTTTTAAAAAGGTTATGAAGGGTAATTTCCTCCAACAATAACAACCTGAATATTGCTATGTGGCCGTACATATGGTGAATGTGTAGAGCTAATTTGCTCAGCTCACGTTTTCCCAAAATTCAATAAAAAAATTTAATTTCTAAAAAATTTTGTGAAAATTGCTCAGGAATCTCTGTAAAGTATTGACTGAGAATTCATTCAGAAATCTCTGCTGTAAAATTTTGTTCTAAAAATAAAGTTCTGCCCATGGAATTGATTCTCTGATAATCGATTGACAATTCATTCTGTATACTTATAAAAATAAGGCTCTGAAGAAAAAAAAAAAAAAAAAAAACAATGATTCAGTCCCTTGACAAGAGTGGGAGAAGAGAGAAATTATATGGCTGTAGAAAAATTTGCCTAGCAATCAATTTTTATTGAGCTGTCTCTTTCTCAACTTTTTTTTTTTTAATATTCAAATCTAAAATAATTTTTTAATTCTAAAACTTTCTTCATAAATTTTAGGGTATTTTACACACAAAATTTTGTACTTTTATTTTTACATCAAATTAATTTTATTTTTTATTTTTAATATATATATTTTTAATTTTATATTAAATATAATTTCGGAACTCTAAATATTTTTTTTTTATTTGACACTATATTTTTTTAATTTTAAATATGCATTCACTGATATAATGGTGCAAATGGCTATTATACTAAAGCTATCTGCATTTATTTAAGCGTATCTACGTAGATTTTTCTAGATCTAAATTTTGTTTTTTTTTTTACTTTGGAGATAAATGCTTCGCGGTTAGTTCTGTTTAAATATGAAAACTTAAGACTCGTTTGGTATTAAGTTTTGATGTTTTGGGTAAAAATTGATAAATATATATATATTTTTTAAATATATTTAAAAAAATAGTTTATAAAAATTTAAAAAATTTATCAATTAAATAAAATAAATTTAAAATCTATTTTTAAGACACTCAACAATAAATTTAAATGTTTTTTTGTTATTCTAAATTCTGAACTAATTCTATGTAAAAATAGACGGTTTGAAAAAAAATGTAGAATTAGATAATTTTTTTAATTAAATATTATATTATTTGAAGAAAACTAAATGCAACGTATACATATTAATACATATTATCAGTGTCAAATCTAATAAAATTTAATTCGGAGTATCACAGCATTATTAAATTAAAATAAATTTTTCTCACTGCTATATTTGATATGAAATTGAAAATATTTATATTTAAAAATTAAAAAATAAATAATAAATAATTTAATTATTTTTACACAAAAAGTGAAGATATAGGATTTTTTTTGTAATTTGCCTAAATTTTATCCTTTAACTGTGATTTTTGTTAAATGCTCTCAACTACCTCTTCATAATATTTTTTTTCTTCTTTTTATCTTGATTTCTTATAAATAATTTATATTTTGTTTTTTTAATTTAGAGTTGTTAATTTGTAATGTTGGACAACGTGTTGACGCAATTCATTTTTTTTTTTAATACGGTTAAGTATTGGCTAATTCGTTCCCTTTTTTTCAAGTTGACTATCACATTATGTCCTTATTGTATAATCTTCTGTTGGGATATTTATCTAAATATTAATCCTAAATAAAATGTATGTATACTTAAAATTATAATTTTATAAAATTCCAAAATAAAATAATTATACAATATCTTCTTTCTATAAATCTTAACTTCCTTTTTTTTCAATTTTTTTTCTAACCACAGTTAAATGATGAGTATTTTTTGTTATTAGTGGTCTCAAATCACTCGTTTATATCTTTTTTTTTATCAATTTGTTTCTAAAATAAGTGATTATTTTTCATATCTATGTTTTTATTTTATTTGTCAGGATTTTGTCATTTTGTTGCGACGCTTAGCTTTGTCGTTTTGTTAAGACAGTTTGTTTTCATTATTTTATTGCAATGTTTTTGTATGGAGCGATTCAAACATGCAAAACATCTTCGATCCAATAGAGATAATAAATCAAATTACGGTTGTCAATATGTTGCAAAACTAGAATTATAAGTATTATAATCACTATAATATTATCAAATTTATGTGCTTTGAACCGATTTATTATACTATTAAATTAAATACTATGAATTTTTTTTACTATTTCATCATTTATGGTTTTTAGTTGATTTATATATGCTTATATTGGTATATTACTGGTTTGAATTAATAAAATAAAATAAAAAAAGAAGAAGAGACCATAATTGACAACTTACAAAATGTAATTACCTAAATAATAATAATTTTCATTAAATCTAAAAGTAGTCTTTTATCCTTTTTTATTTCCAAATACATTAGGTTTTCTCTCTCTTTTTTCTCTCTCTTTCTTCTTCTTATATACTTTTTTTTATGAGTAAATTTTATCAACGGTACTCTAATTATATAACTCGTAACAATTTAATATCTGAAAAATTATTTGTAATACAAAAGTATTTCAATTTTTATTTTGTAACACAAAAGTAGCTCAACTGTTATTTTATAACTAAATAGTACTTTCGTATTTAATTGTTAGTCTCCCTAATATAAATGTGATATGAAATATCAATATTAGATAAATTTTAATAAAAATAAAATTAGTTATAAAATCTACATTAAATAAATTTCAATTTTACTGACTGTATATTATAACTAATTTTGTTTTTATTAAAATTTATCTGGATATTTCATGTTATACTTCTGTTAGAGAAACTAAGGAGGTGTTTGAAAGTATTGTTGAGTGTTCCAAAAGCAGGTTTTGAATTTTTTTATTTAATTGACTAATTTTTTTATGAATTGTTTTTTTTTCAAATCTGATTATGGAAAAAACATCTATTTAGTCTAACAAAAACAGTTTTTCAAAACTCAAAAAAGTTAAAAATATATAAAAAAAAATTTCTAAAAAACGTTTTTTCCAAACACAATGTTAAACAAGCCACAATAATTGAAGATAAAAGTATTATTTAGTTACAAAATAAAAGTTGAAGTATTTTATATTACAAATAATATTTGAGATATTAAATTATTATAATTTACATAATTAGAATATATTGGTATTATAAATAATCTTTAGGCTATTAAATTGTTACAATTTACATAATTGAGTTACCGTTGATAAAATTCACCCTCTTTCTACACTACTACCAATTCCTACCATCACTCAAACGACCTTCGATTATCACAAAATTTGAACCTCAACTAGTTTTTCACCTTTTTATAACTCTGGCGATATTAATTTTTCAAAAATTTGATTGGATTTGCTAAAAGAATAAGAAGAATATCGGGTGTCAGTCTACCCCTCCCATTTCTCCCATTTTTTGGCTTCAATTCTCAAATCTAACACTGAAAATGAACTCAAATGGGTCAAAAAACTTTAAACTAGACAACTTGAGCTCTGGGCAGCACCATTTGATGGATGATTGGAAAATAATTCTTTTACTAGAGTTGATGCGGAATTTGTTAGTATCTTTCGATCATCATTTCGCCTGTAGGTTCTAGAAAGCTCAAGAAGGGGTGTTGAATTGAGCTATTAAAATTTATAAACTTTAAATTCTGGTTTTCGTTTTTAGAGTAAGTTAATGGTAATCTAATGAACATAGAGTTGACTATCAAAATATAACATAAAATCTCAGTTTGGCAAAACAAATTTTGAGATCAAATGAGATACTCTAACCTCTATCAAATTTCAATTTAATAAACAAACACTTTTAATAAAAACTATAGACTCAACTATATTTTTTTAAATCAATGCCAAGATAGATTTCGAACTCTTTCTATTGAAATCATATTTGATTAATATTAGAACAACTAAAATGCACTAATAAAGATCAAGGGAGGGTAAAAAGCTTGATCCATATTATTTATAGTAATTCAACTATCTTTAGCCTACATTTGCTCCTCAAGATTCACTATTGAGAATTTCTCTCCACTATTAAACTTTTTTCAAGGGCAAGAGTCAAGTTGATTACACTCTTAAGCAGAGCTACACCTAAGCTCTTGCTTACAAACTTAAGTTTTTTCAAAGTAAAACTTGACAAACACTTCATTAGCTTAAAACCCAATATGCTAATTAACCTAAAATAAGTTTTGAAGGTTAACTTGAAAACTTACAGTACTATCACACTTCAGTTGAGCACAAAAATGAAGATTACAATTGAATCTAAGAGCCAAAATAAGTAGAATGTCAAATGTGAAGCTCAAGTGGAAGGAAAAATTTTGTAAGAGATGAATAGCAATTTTTTAAGAGATGAAAAGCAATTTTTTTTTTTATGAATATTGTGTTTTCCAACATTCAAAATATACTTCCATCATGTATTTATAGTTTTCTAACATAAAACTAGCCAGTAGAGACAAAAATCACTTTAACAACAACTAGCCGTTATTTTGTTTTCTAGCAAAAACCGTCAATGCATAATTAGCATACTATTAGAATGCTAGGTTTCTAATAGATAAAAAACATTTTAATTCCAATATTTTTAACATATTTGAGCTTCACTTTTGACACACACCACAATGACTTTACAAATTGATCCTAGTATACTTTGTTACTGTACATATGCTTATTTTCTTGAGTATTATATTTCTTCTCCATATTGTATATTTAAATCTGAAATTGAAAGAATAAAGTAACAAATTCTAAATGATATGTCATGATTTTATAATCATCAAAACTTTTGGGACATAACCAATATAACCTTTAAGTCAATATCGTCAAAAATTTTCCAATCAGTGGAACATAACTATTATATACACAACAAACATATGTTACACCTCTTATTTTTCTTCTTACTAGTCAAGTAAGATAGTTTCATCGACTAATATGGCTGTATATGACTTACAAACATATGACACTTATACCTATAATACATCCCACATATATGAAATACATACATATTATAAATAGCAAAACTGAAACATTATACACTGTTAACTTTTATACAGAGTATGTCTACATAAATATACAATGTGTACATGATGCATATATTGTTTAATAATATGCATGCCATAATCAAAATATAAAGCCAGTCTTGATAGGGTGGCTAATTTTGTTGCTGCTACTCTCCTTCAATGGAAAATATTGGTTTTGCGGGGTTTATAGCTATTCACTCTCTATCTACTACCCATAAGACAAATCTCTACACTCAGTTTATGTTTAGTAGTGCAAGCTTTACAAAAAGAGTTTAATAGCAATTTTATATTTATCATTTTAAAACAAATACGTCATTCTAATATAATTATTACCTATAGTATCCTAGCATGTATTTATAACAAAATAGCAGTGAACATACATCATACCATAATTATACTGACGCGGGACATAAAAGTAAACTTGCATACCATTACCGAAAAAATACATAGATGTCAAAACAATAATGCATATCGAAATTCACACATAGTTTAACTCTTGTTAGACAAACATGAGACTTTACAATAAAAATATCAGCCTTTATAAAATAGCCATTATAGATCTCAGAACTGTAGTGCATAATAAGAATCCTTACCTGTTGTGCCTATAAATTTAGCCACTTAAATCAGACTTTAGAGAGACACACGAGGTATCTGTATGAAAATGCACCTATCTATATAGATGTCAAGTATCTCTAGTAACTGTATCTGGATGTTGAAAGTCTCTGATAATTGTATGTTCTGACCGAGTCAAATGTTTTTAGCTAAAACTATATAAACCGTATGTCCCACCTAGTTGGGTGTTAAGTATATAACCATATGACCCTATTGGCATGCCAACAAGTCTATTCTAATGTAGTCCAATCTTCATCATAGGCTTAAGCTACATATTTCCATGTTTTAAACAAGAGTTCACACATATAGCATTAGAATTCAAACAAAATATTTCTTTATTGTTTGTATTTTATGTCATTTTTGTATTTCTACATACATCATATACATACACACATTTCATGCATATATTTTGCATATCTCACTGATTTGTCAACAACTCAATTGGTTTTTAAGACTTTTAATACACAACACTACATTTATAATCAATTTTTTACATATACTTGACTAATTATTATTATTATTTCCCATTATATATAATCCTATATGTTCCTATTAGCGTACATATGACAAGTAATTTTATACATGGAGTAGCATTTTGTAGTATGGTATTTATTAATATATACTTTATATGACCAACACACATAGCGCATGATATCACATTATGTAACACCCTCCCATATAGTAGACAAAATCCACTATACACGGAAACATGTCATGTAACTATTTCATATCATATCCATCCAAAATTTAATATACAACCGTTTAACTGAATCATGCATCCATGCTTATTAATTGTAACTGTAAAATCTTAATCTAGGGCAAAACACACCTAAGTATTACAACCTTTCAAAATCCGATATCAATAATAAATAATAGAGATTAAATCCATAATCTTCTTATAATATCTAAAACAACCTAAGTATGAGCATGTGAATAAAATGCGTGAAATATAGAAGCTGACAATGAATCTGTGATACTCTAACTAACTTTGGCTTCTCAATTTCAACTCCCTCTATGGCTCTTGACATGTATGTAGGAAAATCCATACGCTAAGCTATTGAAAGCTTAGTGGTACATATAATCATATAAATTATTTCATGCATATTATACAATTCATAACATACAAATCATGGTATAATACATATCCACACATTCCAATTCATATCAATTATGTATGTGATCATGTCAAACAAACCTTTAAGTAAGGACAATAGCGTACCTGGTATGCGGAAGCAATTTTCTGCATCCATAAAAAACTGTAAAATATTTCTCATTTTCGTTTATTCAGATAATCATCCAATTATTCAATACTCAGACTATTGGATATAAATTGAGAATATGAGCATTCTCAGAGCTTAGGCTTCCATATTCACCTAACTATAATTGTTTATAACTGTGATCAAGTCAAGTCCACTCTCAAAGCTTAGGCTAACTTGACTAATAAAATAATAGTTGCTAGCAAATAGGGGTTAAGGGCATTTTTGGAGCTTAAATCACCTTGCCCGAATACCATATCATATAAAATATCCAATGGGTACCGTAAATAACTCTGAATGGCATGTCATTTATCCTAAAGTCAGTCATAGTAGGAATATGGGCATTAGTCATTTTTATTTTTTCCTTTATTCGCATAGATTATATCCCATGAATCATATAAAAATACCATGATATAACATAGCCAACATGAATAACACACCATATCATCTCATTAAATACTATTTCCATAATAATAAATAATTCTCAACTCTTGTAGAATCATCCATGGATCATAACATATGTATTCATGTTCATTATGTTACATTATAATATATAAGGCATATATTTCATTAATATCATGTCTATTACCCTCTACAGTGTGTTGGGTATGCCACGAGTGTGCCTTGGCACGGTGTGTTGTGGCACACTATGGCATCCTATAGCTTTGCCCCATTGCAAGGCAAGGCTGTATCGTGCGTTTCGCTATCGCGAAAGCCGCAACAACAGTATAGTAAAATTTCTCATTTTCACATGCCAACTCTAATTCTTTCAATTTAGAAGTCATAGACACCAATGCAGAAACACCATAAAACATATATACAGTCCAAAATATCATTTTTAACATTTGTATTCATGCTCCTTTCAAATTAATAAGATAAATATGAATATTTCATGCCTTTAACACATATAATCATCTTTCAATCTATCAAATCAATAAGTATGGCATATCACAACAACATGGAACCTAAATATTCATACATTATCAAACATAATGATTGTTCCCCCTCGTGTTGGTGGTTGTTTCAACCTTCTGTATCATTTCCTAACACAAAGGACACACTAAATGATAAAAAACAACGCCAACATCTTTTGTTCTAAAAGGAGCATAGAAAGCAAAACCCTATTCTTACATTAACCCATGAAAACCCCATCTAATCTTGAATAACATTAACCCAAACGATTAAAATCTTAAAGAACAATAATACTTACTGATTTGTGAACGAAATAAGAGAACTAATTAAAGGATATCTGGCCTCCAATCTGTCCAATCCGCTCAAGGTCATGTTCTCAATTAAAATATCAAAAACTTTTGTTTAATCCTTGTTAACTAAACTTTGATAATGATTAAGAAGCAAGGGGAATGATGTAAAATGAAGAGAAAAGCCTCTAAGGTATTTTAGGAGTGTAAAAGACAGCTAGGGTTATGATGTGTGTAGAAAACAATGTAAAAATTACGTATTTATAATATTTTGGCCAGGTCACGTTTCAAGAGAGCAAAACGTAAATCGCAAGTGTGATTCTGGAATCACAATCGTGATTCTTCCCTGTTCATTTTTTAATAAATTAAGACAATTTTAACTATCAAATTACCCTTCATATACCATATTCCTTCTAGACCCTATTTCATGGGCGTCACACATTAAGATAGTGAACCGATCTCCCAAGTTGTGACATAATATTTACCTTTAAGAAAATTTTAGCTAAGTCATATGCTAGTTTAGAACATATGCTTAATTATTGAATGGTTTATGATAAGAGTGCTGACGCTACAAAAGTTCTAATCAGCTAATGCCAAAGACTTGTAAACTAATGAAATCATTAAAATTATATATATATATATATATATATATATATATTGTATTCACTTCAACCAAATAGTTTTCTCTGTTCAAGGAGTTCTTTCCAAAGCCGGTCGTAATAGGATCATAATAGTTCCAATGGGATTTTCTCATACTCTTCTTCATTTTGACAATCAAAGAAAAGTTATCTGCCTACTTAGATAATAAGGAATCATTTATAGGTCAATGGTTTTCGGTTGTTTTTTCATTCAGTCATAAACTTGCAATTACAAAGCAAAATATCTGGTTGAGGTGTCATACATTTCCTATTCATCTGTGGACTAGAGAATTTTTTTAAATAATTCTCTAAGTTTGTCAAAGACTTCATTGCTCTAAACCCAGATACCCATAAATGTGTTCGTTTTGATACAGCCCAGATTTTGATCAGTACCACCTATGCATCAGTCTTTAAGCATCGCTTATGGAAATTCAAAATTCAATATCTTAGTCCAAGAAGACTATTGTAAGGCGTTCAATTTCTATCTTAGTTCGAACTCCTCCATAAGTGATACAAGTTCTCCTATAGCGGAATTAAATGAATCAGGTTCTAGTGACGACATGGTTTCCAATAATGGTATTTCAAATTCCAATGAAAATGTTATCTTGCAGGTTACAATATCTCCATAGGTTAAATGCAATATAGGAGATTCTATTGAAAATGAAGCTGGTCCACCAATTAAGGAGGAGGGCTCTTTATCAAATGATTCTGCAAATAAATCAATTGGAGAATTTTTTTCTACACACGTGTATAACTCAGATTAATCAGATTCTGGCGACAACATGGTGTCCAGCAATGATATTTCAAATTCAGATGAAAATATTATCTTGCAAGATATAATATCTCCATAGGTTAAATACAATATAGGAGATTCTATTGAAAACGAAACTACTCCATCGATTAAGGAGGGGGGCTCTCTATTAAATGATTCAACAAATAAATCAGTTGGAGAATTTTCTGCTACACATGTGTCTAATAACATTCTACATGTTAATGGTAAATTATTTCATGCACTTGGATGCATATAGTTATATGGTCCAAAAGTCTTTATACATGCTAAATGGGATTTTTTTTTTAATTTAATGTTGGTTTTTTTAAGGTTAATGTATGTGAAGAACTAAGTTAAATGAGACTCTCATTTTGCTTGTAGTTTCTTTCCTCCTTTTTTTTTTTGTGAGAGATTTCTTTACTTTTTTTTTGTTTGATTTGTTTGTTTGCTGCAATTCTCAAATTTCTTCTTCTTCTTCTTCTTCTTTATTATGTTCGATTTGTTTTTCAATAATTTTTTTTATTGCAAATGGATAAACATATTTCAATTGAGAATATGATTTGTAAGAGTTTGACTTGTGAGAATTCAGGTAAAATTCAGTTGTTAAATAATGAATGTACAATTATTAAATAATGAAACTATAGTTGTTTAGTAATAAATTTTTAGTTGTTGAATAATGAACCTACAGTTGTTAAGTAATAAACTTATAATTATTAAATAATGAACCTAATGTTGTTAACAATGAACCTACAATTATTTAGTAACAAACTTACAGTTGTTAAATAATGAACCTGCAGTTATTAAATAAAGAACGTACAATTATTTAATAATAAACCTACAATTGTTAAATAATGAATTTCAAGATATTTAATGCTAAATAATGAATTTACAGATGTTTAATATTGTTTAAAAATGGTTAGTATATTTCTTGGAATTGTTGGAATTGTAGAGGCTTGAGCGGGCTAAAGAAATACAGACACGTTCAGAATCTTGTTTCTTAGTGTAAAGCCGATTTGGTGCTTCTTGTAGAAACTCAATATCAATCAATTGCTTTTCCTTTGATTCGAAGGCTATGGGGTGTCTTATAGGGGTATCTTGTGTTGCCACAGAACATGGTTTAGGAGGTTTTCTAGTTTCTTGGGACAAATCTTCTTTTTCTTACTATTTGACTAATATTTTTAAACTCTACCGTGCTAGCTCGAATAGAGAGAGTGTCTGTTTGGGGAGGATGTGCGGCTTCATAACACTCTACTAGCTGTTGTTTTTCCTGAATTATATGTTATTTCGGTAAACAAACATAATTTCATTAGTGATATAGCCACTTGGCTTGCAATAATTGGTGTGGAAACCTTTACTCATTTAGAGATTTTAATGATACATAGTTGCTTTTGCGTTGCTAGAATTAAGAGATATAACTAGATGTATTGATTTGGGCGGCTTCCAAAATTGGCTCTTATTCTGTACACTCATTTTATCACTCTTTTATTAGCACCATAGACTTCCCAACAGATCAAATTTTGTTGCCATGGCTTAATCTTTGTCTTGCTAAAGTAGAGCTATTTTGTTGGTTTGCATTCCATGATATATTGGCTACACGAGATAACCTTTTCATGCGTGGTGTTTGTTCCATAGCAAATAATGTGTTGTTTTTGTGGTATATTTGCGGAATATGTGGACCATTTATTGTTGCACTCTATCATTCTTAGATGTGTTTGAAATTATTGTTGAGTATTTTAAAAGTATATTTTAAATATTTTTTTAATTTAATTGACTGATTTTTTTTAATTTTTTATAAACTGTTTTTTTCCAAACATGCTTTTAAAAATGTATTTATTTATCTATTTCTATGAAAAACAATTTTCAAAACTAAAAGAAAAAATTAAAAATACAAATTTTTTTTTGAAAAACTCTTTCCCAAAATTCAATTCGAAACAAGCCATTAGGTTTTTTTTTTTTTTTTTTTCTTATATGGTGGGGCATCTCTAAAGCAACTTTAAGATCCTTTGGTTAATTCATTCTTTTATGGAATCTGGCTAAAGGTCTCGTAGCTATTCAGCATTGGAGTTATAATTCGAGACTCACCCCTTTTCCATTTTCGCTTTTCTGTTTTTCCAAGCGGTTTGCTCAGCTTGAAAGCAAGATCTGTTTTGCTCTTATTTTTGCTTAATTTGAAAGAGTGATTTTTTTCATTATATTAATCTTTGATTAAAGTAGTTTTTCCTCTCATGTGATTGATAAAAAATTTTGCTTATCGAAAAAAATTAGAATAAAACAATTAAATACATATTAATGTGAAATTATATTAGTCTATAGATGACGTTAGAGATGTGCATTAGTTCGATTTAAAATCGAACTAAACCAATACATATATGAAAAAACCAAACCAAACAAAATACATCATGAACTGAACTTAACCGAATCAAAATATTTCAATTTAGTTCGGTTCAATTTAATCGGTTTTGTAATTAATTTATTAATTAAAATAAATTATAATTATTACTATATTTTATCGATTATAAAAAAATTAAAATCAATCATAATAACTTTATCAATTAATATAATTTAAAATCAATTATCATAACTTTATAAATTACCATAAATTAAAATCAATTATCATAATTTTATTAATGATCATAAAATTAAAATTTGTTAACACAATAGTTCATAATTTTTTCAACTATCATGTAACAAAATTAATTATTATAAACTACAACTTCTTTTATTTTATATAAAAATTAGAATTAATTACTATAAAGTTTAGAAAAAATATATATGTATAAAAAAGTTTGATCGGTTTTTCAAAATTTTTAACCGAACCAAATTAAATAAATTAAAATTTTTAAAAATAACGGAATTAAACTAACCAAACCAAATTGACTGAATTTAATATAATTCAGTTTGATTCGATTTTTAATTTCAATTCGATTTTGCTCAAATCGAGATAACGTGATAAACCGAAGAATCTATCTAATAATTTATGTAGAAAATTGAGATCCTGGGCGGAGAAATTAAGGCAACCTTAACGAAAGAAGTCTAAGATGTCATCATGCTACCAACTTGTGTCCTTCGAGGCTACATAGGAAAGGTCTAAGCAGACCCCAACGGTGACCCTTCCGGTCACTTGCATTAATGCCGCTAATGGCCACAGCTTCACCGCAGCCAATCCCTGCCGGAAACATTGGAGGCTGATTCCGTCGCCGACTGTCTTTGATGGAATCCTCGCCAATCCAATCATAACCTTTAGCTTTTTGCTAGAACTTCCCGATGAAGAACCCCTAAAACTCTTGGGTCACGGCGAAGAATTAGAAGAATTGTTTGAAGATACTGCTTTTTTGCTTAATGGGTTGTTGAAATTTCTTTGATTATCACTGTCATCAACAACTTGATCTGTCTTGGAAGATATGATTTTCCCACAGATAGTTTCTGATTGGCTTGAAGATGTAGAAAATTCAAAGAAATCACGTGTTTCGGGAAAACATGGGAATTGAAAAGTGTTTTCTTGGTCTCACAGAGGGGATGACACAAGAGTTTTGTCAAATTCTTCAATGGTGTTATCCATCTTGGTTGAAAGGAAATGAATAGAAGTTGATGACTGGCAAAGGACCAGTATGTTTTTTGCCTTATAAAGGAAGAAGACAGGGATGGACAAAGACTCCTAGAGGAAGATTATTTTATTTTATCTTTGGTTGTTAACGATGGGTATAACGGACTTGGTAATAGTGGGATGCAAGGATATACATACACGTTACTAGCTAGAATAGTATACTTAATAAAACATAGTGCTGATGAATTAGCTAAATATTTTGAATTTGAATTTTGGAAATATATTTTTCTAAAAATTTTTATTGAAATAGTTTTGCTGTGATTTGAAATTCTATCTAATACAAACAAGATTAGTTTCGCTCCGTTAGAAGATAAATTAAAAATTCATGTGGTTCCAAAAAAAATTTATTTATACTGAAAAGTAAAATGAATTTGGACTCTTCCAAGAAATGTATCAATGAAGGATTCGACGTTTTTGCATGTTTTTTAATTCATGGATCAATGAAAGATTTTTTTTTTTTTTTTCTCTTTAATATGTCGTTTTTAATAAATTTGAGGTGGTTAGTTAGTCTAAAAACATGTTTTAAGGGTTAGTTGGTCCAAAAACCAATCCGGAGAATAATTTGAAAAATTTTAACAATTTCAGGGGCTATTTAAGGGTTCTGCCTTATTTTTTTTACTTTTTTTGGTAAAATTAATATTTACTCTATGAAATTTGACAATATTTTAATATCCAATGAGATTTAAAAATTATATTATTTACCCAATTTACTTTATTTCCGTTTAAATTATGTACTCATTATATTAAATTTTAAAGTATTTACCCTTAATCATAAAAAATATTCTCTTTTATTTAAAAGGTATTAGTATAATAAATCAAATATTAAAAGTAATAGTATAATATATCAAATTTCAGAAAATATTAGTATAATATGTCAAACTTAAGATAATAAATAATACATTTTTTTGTTATTTCAATACAATATAACGTATTTTTAATAAAAAAATCTAATAGAATGACGTAATGGTATAATATTATAAAACAAAGTGAACAAATAAATTTTTAAACATAAAAAAACTACTAATATATTATATAAAATCTCAATATAAATAAAGTATGACGTTCACAGACTATGTTTTTTTCATGTAGTTTCCATAGCATTAAAAGTTTAAATGTCTTATCAGTAGCGGAGTTTGACTAAAATATTTGACGAACAATCGACCAAGATAATCAAATAACAGACTCAAAATTTTATAATTTATATTTAATTTGTAACGTATTAGATATTTAACAATTTTAACATATTCTATTAAACGTTATAAAATAATACAAAGTCTTTCATTTTCTTTTCAAAAATAGCTTCCAATCAAAAAATCCGTAGTTCTAAAAACTTTTTTACTAAAAAAATAAAATGAGTCAGCTTAAATATGCTGAGTCATAAAAAAAATTGGACCAAATTTATAATTTAATAAAAATAAGGATTAAAAAAAAAAAACTCTTAACACATTTTCTTCATCTCCTTTCTTCCTTAGCTGGACTGGAAAACTTAACCTTTAATTTTAAAGTTAGCATTAATATCATCCTCCACTTTGAAATCATACCCTTCATTCCCTGTCATTATTGTCATTTTGAGCTCAAAAGCTGTAGTCCATCATTTTCCCACTAGAGTTTTGGTTTTTGAAGCAAAACATGAAGATGTGTAGTCCCAAATTGGAGAGATAAGAGAGCATTACCAGTAATTTTTGCAGCGAGCAGGTTGCGGTTCTTTACTACTGAGCCGACTTGGTAAACAAGGAGTCTGTTTGGGTGCAGTGCTTGATGGATAATTTGGTGCTTTTGTCAAGAGTGTGATTGGGATGCCCATGGGAGTTGCGTATGTACTCTCTTTATGTTTTATTTTAACTCTTAGCTTTAAATATATGAGTAATTCTATGGTACACCAGGTCTAATTTACACCGGGTGCCTTAAAACCATTGGATTATAAATTTTTAATTTCATCTGTTGATAATGAATAGTTGAGATTAAAAGTTGATGATCAAATGGTCCTAAAGCACTCAGTGTAATTTATAACGGATATACCACAGAAGCCTTATATATATATATATATATTTCTTTGCCATCGATTCATTTGTACTTACTAGTATTTGTTTTCATTGGTTTCTGGGGAGATTTAGTGGGAAAATGGCATATATGTGTGCTGACACTGGTAATCTAACGACAATTGCATTTGGTGATGCAAATAGATCTTGTTGTGTAAATCTAATGGTGCAATGGGTTATAACTTTTGATGGTCCTAATAATAAATCAATAGATTATGGGAATTTGAGTTGTGGGGAGTGGGCCAATTTCATAAATAGTGCCAAATTGTGTCGTTTTATTACAATTTGGTACTCAAATCTTTTAATTGTTACAAATTAGTACTAAATATTTTAAAAATATTTCAATTTGATACCGATCTTCAATTTCCGGTACTGAAAAGATGACATTGTATGCCATGTTACTTTATTATTTATGTCAAATTTATTCTCTCATAAAAATACACTTAAATGACGACGATGTTTTCAAATATTAAAGAAAAATAAATTATACAAATAAATTAAAAAAAAGAAAATAATATATTCAATTGTCGCTGTTTTGAATGTATTTTTATAATGGAATAAATCTGACATTGAAAATTAAAATTGTGATATGTCATATCATCTTTTCATCGCCGGAAATTGAAAATTGGTATCAAATTACAATATTAAGTGACAAAATTTGACATTATTTATACAATTACCCCAAATTCCAATTGTGGGAAGTACAAGAAAGAGGAAGAAGGAGATGTGCTTATAATTTTTCTTTTTTAACTTAATCCGTAATTTTCTAAAATTATAAATTTGGCCCATTTTTTGATGAGTCAGCATACTTAAGCTGATTCATTTTTTTAGTAAAACTGCCACGTTGGACAGAACCCCGGTTTTTTTTTATCGAAAGCTATTTTTGATAAAAAAAAAAAAAACAATAGATTGTGTTATTTTATAAATTTTTATAGAATATGTTAAATTATTAAATGTCCAATAGTTTGGATATATTTTGGAAATTATATATATAAATGTAACTTACTAGCACAAAATTACTTTAAAAAAAAAAAACATGTACAAGGAGCATGGCCCCTCCAACCTTGAATCGTATCTTCACTTTGCTTTGCTAGTTGCAGTAATGATTCATAAATCTCTTTGAAGTTTAAAAACAGAAAAGAGAAAAATAAAAATAAGAATTATCAATGTAAAAGAAAGGTATAGATTGTCTGTTTATACTTTGCTCCTTTTTCAAGTCTTCGCTCAAACAAATAGGTAAAACTCATGCGACCCATTCGTATGTACGCATAAAGGAATATTTTCTTTGAATATCCCATTAATTTAATTTAAATCCTTTTAATAAAATAAATAAATAAATAAATATGATGCTCATGCTTTTTTCCTCAAACGTCACATGATTTAATTTAAAGAACCAAACTGTTTGTAAATTGTGGTGTGCTATTATTTTTATTTTTTTCCTCATATAAAATGACAAAAAAAATATGAACTATAATAAATTTTCCACTTTTAATCTATTTTTTCTTTTATAACAATATTTTCTTTGAAAAAATTATCAAGATTTGATTTTTTTTTTTTTTTTTTAACAGACTGCATAATCATTGATCTCTTCTGGTTCAAAAAAATCATTGATCTCTTTATATTTTTTTTTAAATTGTTTTTATCATCTGTTGTCCTACAATTCAAATGTTGCATACTAATCTGAATTTCGGAGCATACCTATTAAAGGAGTAAATTAGCACCAATTTTTAAGCTTTTAAAACGAAGATTTGAACTCAAAACTAGACTTGGCAACGGAGCAGAGAAATGATTTATATCTCCATTCCTGTTGTAATGAGGGATCTCCGTCCCTGCCATTAGTATGGGATAAATTTGTTTCCCACCCCATCCCTGTGGCCATCTCCATCCCGATGGAGATCCCCACTCCATTGAATTTTTTAAGTGTTAAAAAATAATAAATAAATAATTTATAATTATAAAAATTATAAATGCTAAAAATATATTAGACATAACTATAAGTTTATATATATGAAGTTCACTATGTTTACATATATTAGATTATATTTGGTGATAGATATATAATATTTTCATTAAAGTGTAAAAAATAATTTTAATTACCGGATCCCTACCGAGACAAGACAGAAAATCCCAGTGGAGTGGGGAGTATCTTTCCCATCTTTGTTCCACCTTGCTCAACGGGAAAAGAATCCTCCCATCCCTGCCCTCATGCTTTCTCACTGCATCGCTAAGTCTATTTAAACCTCTAGTTAAGAAAGAAGATTTTATTATCTCATCTCATCCCATAGAAAGATTTTATCATCTTATCCCATCCCATAGAAGATTAAAGTTATTTTTATTAAAAGCCAATTATAAAGGAAAACTTGAACTGTTTAACTTTAATATTAATAAATTTAATTATTTAAACACTGATGGAATATCATTTTAAGATATTAAAATATTTAAAAAGTAAAAAATTGATAAAAAATAATTAATTTTTTTTATTTCATTTTCAGTGTTGTTTATTTATTGCATAATCTAAACACTGAACCAAGAAGAACATAGATGTTGTTATTATTATTATTTTTGTTTCTCTGTAATGTGGAGTGTTCAGTGTCAGAGAGTGCAACAGACAGTAAATTAATATAAACTTAAACTATCTTTTTACAATCGATTCTTAAAAGATTGCAAATTATATGATGCAATTTGATTGCGAATGTTATTCATTTAACAATAATTCATTGTCTGCCAAAATCACACCTAGCCTGCAACACCATCAGCATCCTTGCAAGTTCTCAAGCAAGTCAACATCCAAAATAATGGAAAAATAAATTGACTATGATAATGAAAAATGGTGAAGGTAGGCTTGAGCCAACATTTGGCCCAATTTGACTTGAGCTTCAGTAGTTAGGTGGAGGTTATCGTGTTGAAGTTGCAATCCCTTTGCATCCACACAAACCACATTCTCCATTTTCATTCCTATTTGTGCTTCTCTCACTTTCTCCATGTACTTCTCATCTCCTGACCCAATTGCTACCTACATCAATTTCATGTGTTTTAACTTATTACTTGGTTAAAAAAAATATATATCTCCAACCTTTTTTTTTTTTTAAATTTGCCTCCTAGATAGGTTTTTGACACTGCTTATCTCTTGAAATATATATATTTTTTTTTGTCCAATTTAACTACTGTGAAGTTTTAAAAATGTAATAATTTATCCCTCGTGCTGAATTTGCAACCGGAATGTAATTTTATGTTTTTAATATAATTTCAACTGTCAAATCAATATGGAAAGCAAATTTTTATGTTTTTGAAATTTTACAGGAAACAAATTGGACAAAAAATGGATTTAAGGAGGCAACCAAAGCCAAAAACCGATCTACAAGGCAAATTGTAAAAAATTTGAATGTTTGAGATTACTATTGAATATTCTAAAAGCATATTTTAAATTTTTTTTATTTAATTGATTGATTTTTTTAATCTTTTATAAACTGATTTTTCTAAATTTGTTTTGAAAAAAAACATATATATTACCTATTTCTACTAAAATTAGTTTTTAAAACTAAAAAAAAATAAAAATACAAAATTTTTTCTAAAAAACTTTTTCCGAAACTCAATCCCAAAAATTCTAGGGGCTAGGATGGGTTTAGCGTTATTACTATCAATATTACCAACATTTTCTTGAAAAATTATTAAATAGATTCAGTCTATCAAATCAATTGAAAACTAATTTAATCATACAGTAATATTTATGCAAATCCATTAATTATCAACCAATATTAATAAAATAATTAAATGTGTATCACTATATAGTTGAATTAGTTTACTGATAACGTAGTAAACTGAATTTATTTAAAAATCTCTCAATTTTCTTATTCATTTTCCAATATATATTTAAAATGCAAAAATAATATATGTTTTTCTATTAAAAACTAATTTTAGCGTATAATAAAAAGTGAATGAGAAAATACTGATAGTATTTAAAAAAATAAATAACTATAATTAATATATCACAAAAATTTTAGGAAAAGACCAAAAGAAGTAAAATACCTGAATAATTGGAAGTGAAGGCAAACCAAGATCCTCTCTCACATTGAGAATGAGGCTCTCCATGTTCCCCTGGTACGCCTCAGCATCATGCTCGGTGGAGGTGTCACTCTCCCCTTGGTACCACAACAAACACCTTATCTCTCCACCTTCCTTCACTCTCTCCTTCGCTCTCTTCACCATATTCTCATACAACTGCGCCCCACGTGCCCACTCCTTAATTGCTGTCCCACCGACGGCACACGGCACCAGCCCCACCACCATTTCGCCTCGATCTCTCACGGCGTTGGAGAACGACATCCCTGGCCCCACCCCGCATACTTTCTTGGTGTCGATGTCCGCATGGAGAGGTTCATGAGCTAAAACCCAGAGAAGCTTCGCACTTAAGCGAAGGATGTCCGGGTGCGGTTGACACTCTGGAGGAACAACACCATCCCAGTGCTTCTGGTGCTGGTGGTGGTGTCTGGTTACGCCGCCCCGACCGGCCATGTTGCTCTGACCGGATAAGATGAAAATGTGCTTAGGCTTCACGGGAATTTCTTGATTTTCTTCCATTATTCTAGTTGTTGACTTCCTGTGAATTGGATTTAAGAGATTCGCAACTAAATTTTCATAACTAAAATTCCTCAATTAATTAAATTCTTACTCATAACTCCCAATTAAAGGTAAATTTATTAAATTTTCTCTTTCCACTCAACTTATGCATCTCAAAATTCAATTCACTCTCTTTTCATGACATTTCATAAATTATTCTCAAATGAAATTGTATTTAGTCCTTATTAAGCTTGGGTGTACATACTTTTACACTAGGCATAATGCAAATTTATTCGAAAATCATTCAAATTAGCATCTAAAGCGAGTGATTGAGAATTTACCCAAAACCAACGCGCTCCAAATAATATTCTGGGGTTTTTGGAGCCTTGTAACGCGTCGATGGTCGGTCGTTGGAGCTTCTCCAGGAGTCAACGGACGGAAACGAAGCACACCACGTCGAAGCCGATGCCACCAGTAGTCTAATGGTGGTGGACACGCGTCGATTGAAGTTACCGTTTATCCGGAATTGGCGTTCAAAATCTTGAAATGGGTTTTTTTGATCTCTAAATCTACTGCGCGTTGATTCCGAAAAATGGTACCATTTTGTTCATTTCGTCATTGGGAGTGCATTGATATAATTGTTATGATCGTTCGTTGCCGGTGGTGGTCGGAAAATCGAGAATAAGATTGAGATTGAGGGGAGAGAAATGGGAAGGACTGGGACGGGAACACACTATAAGCCTTTTTTGCTTTTGGATGTCTTTT